>BQKN01065401.1:449522-480230 GCA_022839385.1 Asparagus kiusianus
GCGTTCCCGGCACAGGCAAAGTCCCACAAAAGCAATAGTTGATAGACAGCTATTGTGTTATTTTCTCAGAAGTTGTAATCTTTGTTTTGTTGTGTAAAAGAAGTCTTATAAAAAGACTGTCTCTTTGAATTTATTGTAATCAAAAGAAGATATAATGAATTCGACAACAAACTCAACTTTTGCTGAAAACAGCCCTTACGCCTCTTTTGCTAGTGGCAAAATGCCTTGGGTTTATTTGTAGGACGGCACGATGGTCTTTTGGAGTCAAAGCCAACTGAGTGGCTGGGGTGCCTTGGTTTTACCTTGAAGAGGTACCAAGGGCTTTAGTGCCGATGAAGTGCCTTAGTTTTACTTGCTTATGACACCAAGGGCTCAGTGTACATGCCTTGGACTTAGGAGGGCGCCAAGGTCTTTTGGAGTCAAAGACAACCGAGTGGCTGGGGTGTCATGGTTTTACCCTGAAGTGGTACCAAGGGCTTTAGGGCCCACGAAGTGCCTAGGTTTTACTCACTTATGATACCAAGGGCTTAGTGTATGTGCCTTAAACTTAGGAGGGCGCCAAGGTCTTATGGAGCCAAAGCCGACCAAGTGGCATGGGTGCCTTGGTTTTACCCTGAAGAGGTACCAAGGGCTTTAGTGACGATGAAGTTCCTTGGTTGTACTCACTTGTGACACCAAGGGCTTTAGTGACGATGAAGTGCCTTGGTTGTACTCACTTGTGACACCAAGGGCTTAGTATACATGCTTTGGACTTAGGAGGTGCTAAGGTCATTTACAGTCGAAGCCGACCGAGTGGCTTGGGTGCCTTAGTTTTACCCTGAAGAGGTACCAAGGGCTTTAGTGATGATGAAGTGCCTTGGTTGTACTCGCTTGCAACACTAAGGGTTTAGTGTACGTGCCTTGGACTTAGGAGGGCACCAATGTCTTTTAGAGTCAAAGCCAACCGAGTGGTTAGGGTGCCTTGGTTTTACCCTTAAGAGGTACCTAGGACTTTAGTGCCGATGCAGTACCTTGGTTTTACTTGCTTGTGACACCAAGGGCTTAATGTACGTGCCTTAGACTTAGGATGGTGCCAAGGTCTTTAGAGTTGAAGTTGATCGAGTGGCTAGGGTGCCTTGGTTTTACCCGAAAGAGGTATCAAGGGCTTTAGTGATGACGAAGTGCCTTGGTCGTACTCGCTTATGACAACAAGGGCTTAGTGTATGTGCCTTGGACTTAAGAGGGTGCCAATGTCTTTTAGAGTCGAATGAGAAAAGACTCAGCTCTAGTTCCTACAAAGATTAAGCACTTTAAGGTTCAAAAAGATTTTATAATAAATGAAATTTGCATATAGAATTATTGAAAATATTTTTTGAGGTGCTTGATGTTCCAAGGATGCTACAAGATCCTTCCATTAGGGCCTCTTAGCCGATATGTGCATGGGTATAATTTCTTAAGGACTGTGTAGGGTCCTTCCCAGTTAGGAGCTAATTTGTCGCATCTGTTATCCTTGTCGAAAGTGGCTTTACAAAAGACAAGCTCGCTGACACTGAATCTCCTAGGTCAGACCTTACTATTGTAATACCAGGCAATGCGTTGCTAATTGATGACTTGAGATTAGAGTGTTCTTTCTCGGACTTCATCAGTGAGGTCGAGTCCCATTCAAAGTTCTTCTAAGTTTAAGTCTTCATCAAAATGACATAGTTGGATTATCGGCATACCGACTTTAACTGGGGTGGCTACTAACTTGAAGGGGGTTTCCCCTGTAGAGTTTTTATGAGTCGTGTGGTAAGACCACAGGATTCCAATAAATTCCTCAACCCAATTTCTGACCGCCTTATCCACCTTTTTCTTTAGAGCTTGTAGGATGCATTTATTGGCAGACTCCATGAGTCCATTGCACTTGGGGTGTGCGACTCAGGAGAATTTGAGACAAATGTTCCACTCTTTGCAAAAACTTTGGAAGCCTCCGCTGCCGAACTAAGTGTCATTGTTTGTCACAAAGGCGGGGGACACACCAAATTAGCAGACAAGGGACCTCGACTTGAATTAGTGACATTACTCTCGCTAATTTTTGTTAAGGGCTCAGCCTCGATCTACTTGGTGATATAGTTGATGGCAACAATCAAGAACTTCTGCTGTCCCGAGGCAAGTGAGAGAGGGCCCAAAAAATCCAACCCCCATTGAGCAAATGGAATTGATCTCAGAATGGAGGTGAGCTCAGTGACTGTCGCTCACGGAATAGCAGAGAAGAACAGGCATTTTTTGCATAAGGAGATGACCTCTTTGGAATCGGCTAGTATGGTAGGGTAATAGTACCCCCAACGAATGACTTTCTAAGTGAGAGTTCTAGATCTGGGATGATTCCTACATGTCTCATCATGGATTCCCTTCAAGACATAACTAGTCTCTGATGGCTGAAGATACAGGAGATAGGGCCCCACACCATAGTTGGAGTATGGCATTCGATAAAGTTGGTTATCGAGCATGAGATAGCGGCTAGCATTCCCTTGTAGACTCCTAGTTTTAGTGGCATTCTCTGGTAGGGTCCCCTATGTTAGATATTGGATGATGGGATCCATCTAGTAGGGTTCCGTGGGCATCCCAGTTTGCATAATAGTGTGTGAGGTCTTTATGATGCTATGATGGTTGAGGGTTTCTGTGTAGATGGGCCCTGAGCTGCTTCCCGAGCTGGATGATCCGAGTTTGGATAGTGCATCTGCCCAAGCATTAAGGGCGCGGGGGACTTGAGCAATCCTAAAATCAGTAAAATTGGCTAACAGTTCTTTAGCCGCCTTCAAAATAGGACCATCCTTGAATCTTTGGCAGCGTACTCTCCATTCACTTGATAAACTATAAGTTGGGAGTCAGCCAAAAATGTAGAGGTGGTTAGCCTTTACTATCAAGGTGGCTCGAAGACTCACCAAAAGTGCTTCATATTTGGCCTTGTTGTTTGAGGCGGAGAAATCAAAAGCGATGGAGTGCTCATGCATCGACCCGTCAGGGCTGTGCAGGACTACTCCTGCTTCACTGCCTACTTTGCCAGAGGACTCGTCCACCTTTAGCAACCACCATGAGGTGAACTTTGGTGATTCATGTTCGAGGGGGTGGTGTGTCCGAGGGGTAGATGCCTTGGCTGCTCAAGATGTCAAAGGCTCCTGTTATGCTGACGGCAAGGGTAGTGCTGGTTCATTGTTGGGTGAAGTCGATTCGATGAGGAAGTCGGCCAAGGCCTGAGCTTTGATTGTCGTTCTTGGCTCAAACTGTACATTATGCTCACTGAGCTCAACCGACCAAGCGACCATTCTTCCTAAATTGGTAGGACTGCTGGGTGCCTTTTTTAAAGGTAGACTCGTCTGAACAATTATGGAGTGCGCCTGAAAGTAAGGGCGGAGACTCCTGGCTGTGGTGATGAGGATGAAAAGAAGCCTTCTTTATGAGGGGTAATTGAGTTCACTCACCTTTAAGATTCAACTAACATAGTACACCAACTTTCGGGTGTTATCCTCTTCTCAAACTAAAATAGAACTAACAGCTTCAAGGGAGACAGCCAAGTATAGATACAAGGTCTCCCTCTCTATAAGTTGGCTCGGTAGAGGCTTAGTGCTCAAGTATTCCTTGAGGTCTCTGAAGGTCATGCTGCATTCGACCGTCCAGCTCTTGCTTTCCTTCAGCTCCTTGGTCCCTCTCAAAGTCTTAAAAAATGGGAGGCTCCTCTTAGCAAACTTGGATAGGAAATGACCCAGTGTCGCTATCTTCCCATTCAGTCTCTGAACGTCCTTCATGGTGCGCATCTCAGGTAGCTACTCTATGATAGCTATTTTCTCTGGGTTGATTTCAATGCCTCTCTAGGTGATCACAAACCTGATGCATTTACTTGACTGCATCCCAAAAGCAAACTTGCATGGATTGATCTTTATACGGTAGTGCTGAAGGACGAAGAAGGTCTCATCAAGATCAGATATGTCAGTCGATGCCTACTTCGAATTCACTAAGATGTCATCCACATATGCTTCCACATTGTAGCTAATCTGGGGCTTGAAAATTCTATTAACCAGCCTCTGATATGTGGTGCCTACATTGTTAAGACTGAAAGGCATCACCTTGTAACAATAGTTTCCTTGGTCAGT
This sequence comes from Asparagus kiusianus, assembly GCA_022839385.1. Lineage (NCBI taxonomy): Eukaryota > Viridiplantae > Streptophyta > Magnoliopsida > Asparagales > Asparagaceae > Asparagus > Asparagus kiusianus. Next base: position 453,632 of record BQKN01065401.1, read on the forward strand.
AATGAATGAGGTCTTCTCTTGGTCATGCTTCACACGAGAATTTGATTGTAGCCAGAGAAAGCGTCTATGAAGCTAAGTAGCTCATGTCTCATGATCTCGTCGACTAGCTAATCGATCCTTAGGAGGGGTTATCTATCCTTGGGATAAGCTTTCTTGAGGTCGATGAAGTCCACACACATTCTCCACTTGTTGAGGGCCTTTTTTACCAAAACCATGTTGGATAACCACTCCATGTACTAGACCTCTCGAATGAAAGTGGCTCAAAGGAGTTGGTCGACTTCATCTGCAGCCGCCTTCTATCTGCTTGGCTTAAGATTTTCCTTGTTTTCAAATCGGCTTAGTATGTTAGTTGACTGCAAGTTCATGGTTTGCCGCTTCTGGGGGAATCCCTGACATGTCTTATGAGGCAAACACATCAATGTTTTCCAATAGGAACGCCACCATATCTCCTCGCTGGGCTCAGTAAGGCTAGATCTGATCTTAACCTTCTTCATTTCTTCTTGGTTGATAGGTATCTCCTGAAGCTCACAATAGTTGTCATCTTTCACTCCAGTGCCTTCTCCATATGGAGGCGCGTCTTCTCGGTGGGCAAGGTCTCTTGCACTCCTTTTCCATTTGTTGAGAGTAGATAGTAGGATCTGGTTTCTCGCTAGTTGCTCCTAGCAATACTGACTCCTTCGGGCATCAAGAACTTCAACATCTTATGGTATGTGGAGGGAATGGCCCGTAGGAGATAGAGGACTGTTCTATCTAAGATGACATTGTGGTCCGACTTGAGGTCCATCACTAGAAACTGGACCTAAACTGTGGATTTCTAAGGGTATTTGATACTATTAGGGGAGTGTGATCATTTCCTCTGGTAGGACTGAATGCCCTGTGAACCCTATGAGTGGGCCCCGATAAGGCTCAAGTTGGGATTTGTCAATTCCCATCTTGTTGAAGGCATCCATATACAGGATGTCAACTGAGCTCCCTGTATAGGCCATAATCCTCTTTACCTGGAAGCCGTCAATCCTGACCATGATGACAATAGGATCACCATGAGGTGGCTCAACACCTTTTAAGTCTGCATCGCTGAAGGAAATAGGCTCTTCCATTCTAGGCTTCTTCTTGCACATATCTACTCGCAACAGTTGCTTAGCATATCTCTTCAAAGTGTTGTTGGATGATCCTCCAACTGTGATACCACCACTGATAGTGTTGATGACCCCCCCTATGGCTGGGTTCGTTGGGTCAACTATTAGGCTATGGCTGGGAGTGAGAGGATCGGGAACAGGACCTCCTATCTGCTCCTCCAAGGATGACTTCCCTCATGTCCTATGGAAGACAAGCCTCTTAAGATATCCTTTTTGGATCAAGTCCTCGATGTCCCTCTGGAGGACCCGACAATCATTAGTGAGATGGCTATGATCTCGATAATATTATCAAGTATCTCGATTCTAAGGGTCCAATCTCATCTTAGGGGGAGCAAAGTTAAAATGTCCCTCCTTCTAGACTATATAAAGGGCCTCTTTAAGAGAAGTATTGAGAGTCGTGAGGACTAGTCCCGGAACTGGCTCTATCCTTCGGTTCCTCCTATCAAATCGGTTTGAGGAGTCAAATTTGGAGGATCCCTTGCCGACCCCTACCTTGGTGGGGGGTCCCTAGTCAATTCTAGCGCTAATTCCACTATCGGGGTCGCCACAGCTGTAGGTGGTGTTGGCGTAGGGGCTGGCGTTGTTATTATTGGAGGTGTTGGGGTTACTACTACCACTGTTTCTACTTCCCTGGCCGCCGCCTTATAGTCTTGGGCATCCTCCATGTCCATGTACCTATGAGCTTTAGTCATCAACTATTCGTCTTTTTGGCAAGTGAGTCGACCAGCTCATTGCTCAGTAAGCCGGCCATAAGGGCGGATATGGCGATCGAACTCCCATGGTCATTAACCTTTAGTCTCTTCGCTTGGAACCTCTTGAAATAGGCCCGTAGGCTCTTTCCAAGCTCCTGTCTCATCTGGATCAGTACATGAGGAGACAACTTCTGCTTGGTATCAGCCAAGAAGTGGTGTACAAACTGCTGGCTGAGCTACTTAAAGCTACCGATGGACTTCTCTATAACTTTACACCAGAACTTGGTGCTTCCTGACATGGTGATAGGAAAGCACCAACGATTACTCGAGATAGTAGGATGGCATCAGATCATATTGATCAACAAGCTCTTTTGGCGAAGTTCCACTCTAAGGTGACCTAGGCACAGATGAGAATGCCTAGGTCTTTCAACAAATTGATAACCCGAAGGATGGGTGCCTAGGTCTTAATGAGGACGCCTAGGTCTTAATGAGAACGCCTAGGTCTTTTGACAAAATGACAAGCCGAATGTTGGGTGCCTAGGTCTTAATGAGGATGCCTAGGTATTTTGGCAAAATGACAACCCGAAGGTTGGGTGCCTAGGTCTTAAGGAGGACACCTAGGTCTTAAGGCAAAATGACAACCCGAAGGTTTGGTTCCTAGGTCTTATTGAGGATACATATGCCTTTTCGACCTGTCATGATGGTTGGCATCGTGAGTTTGAGGGCTGACCGCGAGGCGGGCATGCCTTGGGTTTATCCTGAGAAGGCACCAAGGGCTTAAAGTTCCTGCACAGATTGGGCACTTCAAAAAGATTTCTTTCGTAGAAAATGAAGTTTCGTACAAGATCATTGAAAATATTTCTTAAGATGCTCAACGTTCCAAGGGCGTTGTAGGATTCTTCCGTTTGGGGCCCTTAGTCGATAGGTGCCAGCTCATAACATCTTAAGGACTATGTATGGTCCTTCTAAATTAGGAGCTAGCTTGCCTTTTCGGGTGTCTTTGTCAAAAGATGCTTTGTGGAGGATGAGGTCTCCGGTGCTGAACCACCTAGGTTGGACCTTGTTGTTGTAGTACCGGAAGATTCGTTACTGATTGATGATCTGGGTCCAAAGTGCTTTCTCATGGATTTCATCCAGGAGATTGAGCCCGACCCGAAGTCCTTTTGAATTCAAGTCCTTGTCGAAGTGTTACAGTCAGATGATTGGCATGCCTACTTCGATGGGAGTAACCGCCTCGGCGCCATAGGCTAGCTTGAACGAAGTCTCCTCGATTGAGTTGTTAGGGGTTGTGCGGTAAGGCCAAAGGATACCATACAATTCTTCAACCCAGTTCCCTACTGCCACATCCACTTTCTTCTTCAACGCTTACAGGGTGCACTTATTGGAGGCCTCTGCGAGTCCGTTGGATTTGGGGTGGGCGAATGAGGAGAACTTGAGGTGAAAGTTATACTCTTCACAAAAGTTTCGGAAGCCTCCGCTGTCGAACTGAGTGCCATTATTGGTTACGAAGGGAAGGAGCATAGAAAAATCACAGATGATGAACTTCCACACAAAATTCATGACGTTACTTTCACCGATTTTGGCTAGGGGTTCAGCTTTAATCCATTTGGTGAAGTAGTCGATCGCCACAATGAGAAACATACTCTGTCCTGAAGCTATGGGGAGAGGACCTAGAAAATATAGCCCCCATTGAGCAAATGGTATTAGAATCAGGATGGAGGTTAGTTTGGTGGTTGTTGCTCGTGGGATGGATGAGAAAAATTTGCACTTCTTGCACAAAGAGACAAGTTTCCTTGACTCAGCCAATATGGTGGGCTAGTAGTACCCCTGGCAAATGACTTTCTGCATAAGGGTTCAGGCCCCAGGATGGTTCCCACACGTTCCCTCATGGATCTCCTTGAGAACATAGCTGGCCTGTGATGGCCGAATGCACCGAAGGTAGGGTCCTACACTGCTGCCAGAGTATGACATCCGATAGAGTTGTCTATCGATTATGAGATAGCGACGAGAATTCCTCTATATACACCTGGCTTCGGTAGGATATTTAGGCAAGGTGATCTATGTCAGATAGAGGGTAATGGGATCTAGACAATAGGGTAACACGGGTGTTTCGGTCTACATGATGGTCTCTGGTGACTTAGAAATGTTGGGTCGCTCTAGGGTGTCAGTATAAATAGGCCCTAGGCTATTTTTTGAGCTTGTTGACCCGAGTTTGGAGAGGGCATCCACCAGGGCATTAAGAGTGCAAGGACTTAGGCCACCTTAAAGTCTACAAAGCTAGCTAATAGCTCCTTAACCGCTTTGAGGTACAAGGCCATCCTTGAGTCTTTAGCCACATATTGCCCGTTCACCTGATGTACAACCAACTGTGAGTTAGCCAATATGTAGAGGCGTTTTGCCTTCAGTGCTTGCGCCACTCAAAGGCTAGCAAGAAGTGCCTCATATTCAGCTTCATTATTTAAGGCCTAGAAATTAAAAGAAATGGAGTGCTCATTGTTAACCCGTCGGGGCTGCGTAGGACTGTTAGACCCTAGAGGGGGGGTGATTAGGGTCTTATGCTAATCTAATCCGATTAAAATGTCAATTAAAATATCTTAACAAATATATTCTTGCAAGATAGATATACGAGAGATATAAGCAAGAATAAGCAATGTGAACAATGAGATATATCCTATATGATAAAAATATATATGCAAGGATATATAAACTAACACAAGGGGTAAACAATTTAACTACAAATGTGATAGGGCAAAATGATCAACAAGCAATACACAATAGCGATGTAAGATATGAACATGAAAACAAGTGCGCCAATGCAATCACAAACAAAAGATATGTTTACGAGGTTCGGTCCCCACGACCTACGTCCCCGCTCCTCACCTTGAGGAGATACTTCACTATCACAACCGGGTTTTCTACGTTCACCCGAATAACGTTTACACCTCACACTCGGTTTTCTAGCTAACCGAAAACTTTACAATCGACACTCTTGCAATCACACTCTACACCCTCACAAGTGTTGGACCTAGCCGTGTCTCCCTTAAGTGCTCGGTTACAACCTCTCCCTAGGCTCATCAACCGACGCCACTCCTCTTGGAACGATCCCCGACTCTCACCGCACACTCCTCTCGGTGTACAATTGTATTACAAAGTGAATCTCACAATTAGGCTCAATACAATAATTAATTGTTCTCAACTATGAATGAGAACACAATTAAAGCTCACACTCAATGTTACAACTCTCACAACCCCAAATATATTATGAGTGCAAATACAATAAGCTCAAAGTGGGTGTGTGTAACAATGAGTAAATAAAATCAATTCAACTAAACTTAAATATAAAATCTAGCTTAAGAGCAATGATAATCAAACAAGTATATAAATGTAAAGCTAGAGTTTGAGTTTAGAAAACTTCTCAATTGATAACAAGATGGAGAGATGGAGATTGAAGCCCAAACAAGAAGATAATCTCCTCCACTTGTGAAAACTTCTTCACAAACAAAACAAACCCTTAAACACACTTAAACCCTTGTTTAAAACTTGTTTAAAAACTTCTTTTTATTAGTCAAAAAAAAGAGATCAGCAATGGGGTATTTATACCTACTCAAGAACTCAACAAAAACCCCAAGCAAAAGACAGAAGAGCCCCCAGAAAATAGCTCAGAAAAATAGCCGTTGGGAACCAACGGATCTATTGGCGGTCGACCAAAAATATTCGCGGTCGACCGAAAAACTTCGTCGGTCGACCGCCTCGGTCGACCGATGGAAAATTCAAGCTTTTGGTCGACCGGTGCGGTCGACCGACAAACTCTCTGCTGCCCACTAAATAAATGAACACAGGTCCGGTCGACCGAGAACTGATATATGAAAATCAGGTTCTGAAAACTATTTTTCTGATTTTAAAACACTGTTTAAAAATATCAAATAAATTCTAAAAATTATGAAACTTTGAGAAATGTTTATAAACATGATAATGAACATGTTACAAAAAGAATTTTTATAATTGCATTCCCCAATAGTGAAAACTCATCATTTTTCAAATATGTCCAAAAACATGAAAACAAAACATACATGTTCTGACATTTGATTTAAACAAACTTTTGAAACTCTACAAAATGATTTTATATACTTCATAAACTATGTATAAACTGATATTGAAGTCTGTAAACTAATAAAATAATATTTTTACAAAAACACCTATATTTTGATAAAATTAACAAATACGTGTGTGTGAATAATATGAACTTAAAGTATTAACACACAAGTATAAAAACCTAAACTAAATATACCCAAGCTATGATCTTGATCTTCAATAAGCTCTATCTTGGTACACATGTGGATGAAGCTAGAACTTGGATCTTGAACTTAAATTGTATAGGCTTCACCGACATTCCGCCAACCTCCTTTGAATATGATCGTTGAAGCTCTATTCCATCCATCCTCTAACAACGTTGTTTGTCTATAATAAATAAGAAAACACAAATACTAGACAAACAACATTAGAAGTAAATTATTTGTTAAACATCATCAAAACAAGAGGGCTAACAAGGACCACTCCAGCTCCACTGCCGGCTTCTCAGGAGGACTTGTTCACCTTCAACAACTACCATGAAGCAAACTCGGGAAAATCATATTCCAGAGTGGGACATATCTATAGGGCAGGTGCTCAGACAGCTAGGGACCTTGGAGGTTTTTGCTTAGTCGATGGTGATGGGGTGCCTTGCTCGTCGCCCTATGAGAGCGATTCGATAAGAAAGTCGGCCAACGCTTGGTCTTTGATCATCATCCTAGGCTCAAACTACACGTCATATTCGCCGAGTTTGACTGCCCATACGACCATTCTCCCAGAGGTTGTGGTGAAAGAACCCTAGAGGGAGGTGAATAGGGTATTTTCTAATCTAATCCGATTATGGTGCTAAAATAAAAACTTATTAACTAAATATCCTAGCAATTTGATATTCAATGAGATATGCAAGAATATACAAGTAAACAATGGGTGATATAATCATGAAACAATAGGCGATATAAAAATATACAAGAGAGAATGAGTGCGCCAATGTCAAACACAAACACAAGCAAATGATCACGGAGTTCGGTCGACCCACGACCTATGTCTCCGCTCCTCACCCTCAAGGAGAATCTCCACTATCTCAAAACAAACTACACAATCGGTTTTCAACGCTCACCAATAGACGTTTATAACTCACATAATTCTCAATACACAATACACTTCTCTAAGTGTTGGCCTAGCCCGTGTCACCTTCCTCAAGTGCTCGGAGTTACCACCTCTCCCAAGGATTTACAACCGACGCCACTCCTCTTGGAATTGACTCTGTATCTCACTAACCACTTCTCTAAGTGTCCTTGTGTATTACAATGTGTTCTCAACAATAAAGTACAAATACAATGGTTTGTTCTCTAACAAAGATGATAACAAAATTCTAAGCTCACTCTCAAGGATACAACCCCACAACCCAAAATATACTATATGTGAAAAATACTTAAGCTCAAGGGGTGTGTGTGTAAACAATAAGTATAAATAAAATCAAACTCAAATTAATCTAGCAAGTAAAAAGTATAACAATTGGAATTTAAAAAAGCTAGATAATGAGTTTCAGAAAACTTCTCTAAACAAAGAGGGATGAAGAATTTAAGGTTGACCTCAAAGATGAAATCAATATTCTCCTCTTTGTGAAACTTTCTTCACATAAAACACACTTAAACTTCTTTAAGAAACTTTTAAATAAACTTGCAAACTTGTTTAAAAACTCTTCTTGGTTAGTAAAAAATGTTGAGGCAAAGAAGTATATATACATTCTCAAAACAAAGCCCCAAAAACCAAAACAAATCACTAAATCCTAAAAATTCAGGAAAACTACAACTAGTCGTTACAGTAGCCGTCAGTCGACTGATGGTATTGTTCAGTCGACTGATGAGCTGACCGTTGGCTGCTGCTCAAACATCATCGGTCGACTAATAATACTATCAGTCGACTGATGAGCTGACCGTTGGCTGCTGCTCAAACATCATCGGTCGACTGAGAATACTATCAGTCGACTGATGAGCTACTTCAGTCGGGTGATGAGGATAAATGGACTTAGCAGAAAGAAATGTCAGTTCCAGCAGGTTTTTTTAGTTGACTAATGACCCTTGTTTGAATAGAAAATCTGATTTTTGAAGTACTTTTACAAATAACAAATAAATTCCAAAAATTATAAAATTTGGGGAAATGTTTATAAACATGAATATAAACATGTTAGAAAAGAAAATTTTAAAATATCATTTCTCATTTGTAAAGACTCATCAATTTTCAAAATCTTAAAAGTATGTGTTCGTTAAAACACTTGATTTTGACAAAATGACTTAAACCAAGTTTTGAAATCTTTTGAATAGTTTTATAAACTTAGGAAAAGATGTAAACTAGGAATGTTTAGTCTATAAACCAATAACACAATATTTTCTTAAGAATACACAAAAAGTAAGAAATACGTGTGTGTATAAAATTGAGCTTAAAATATTATCACACAAAATATAACCCCTAAACTAATATACCCAAGTTGATTGTGTATGATGCTTGCTCTTGAATCTTTGACTTGAATTGTGTTGGATTTATTTTAAATATTGTCAATACGGCACAAATCCTTTCAACCTGGATACATGTTAACCTAAACACAAATACTGAAAAAAGTACATAGTTATAAATTGTTTGTTAATCATCAAAACTAGATAAGATAGTAGGCTCATAAATATGAGTCCTAACATGTGGGGCTATCCAATTCTTTCTTCAGAGCTAGACCTGTCCGCATGATCATGATATGGCTTGGAAGTAAGGGTGGAGTCTCCTCACGGTGGTGATGAGGGTGAAAGCAGCCTTTTCTGTGAGGGGGTAGTTGAGCTCGCCCGCTTTTAGAATGCAGCTCACGTAGTACACATGCTTCTGGATGTTCTCCTTTTCTCGGACAAGGACAGAGCTGACAGCTTCATAGGAGACAACCATATAGGTACAAAGTCTCCCCTTATGAGGGTTGGCTCAGCAATGGTTTGGTACTCAAGTAGGCCTTGAGATCCTGAAAAGCTGCACTGCTTTCAGCCATGCAAATCATGCTCTCCTTTAGGTTTTTGCTTCCCCTCAAGGTTTTGAAGAATAGGAGGATCCTCTTGGTAGATTTGGAGAGGAATTGACCCAGCGCTATCTTCCTATTCAGCTTCTGGACATCCTTCAAGGTGCATGGTTCGGGTAGTCGCTCTATGGTAGCTATCTTTTTGGGGTTGATCTCTATGTCTCTTTGTGTAATCATGATCCCTAAGAAACTTTTTTGATTGCACCCCAATGGCACACTTGGAGGGATTGAGCTTCATGTGGTAGCGTCGGAGGATGGAGAAGGTTTTGTCCAAGTCTCATATACGGGTCGATGCTTGTTTTGACTTCACCGGCAGGTCGTCCACATAAGCTTTCAAATTGTAGCCAATATGGTACTTGAAGACCTTGCTAACAAGCCTTTGGTAAGTGGCCCCAGCATTCTTTAGTTCGAACGACATCATATTGTAGCAATAGGTCCCTCGTTGGTGATAAAGAAGATCTTCTCCTGGTCATGCTCGCCATGAAAATTTGGTTACAGCTGGAGAAGGCATCTATGAAGCTAAGCAGCTCATGCTCCGCACTCTCATTGACTAGCTGATTGATTTAAGGTAGAGGATTGCTATCCTTGGGACAAGCTTTGTTGAGGTTGGTGAAGTCCACACACTTCCTCCATTTGTTCAGTGCCTTCTTTACCAACACCATGTTGGCCAGCCATTCTTGGTATTAGACTTCCCAAATGAAACCAGCTTTAAGGAGCTATTCGGCTTCATCAGCAGCTGTCTTCTATCATTCAGGGTCGAGATGTCTCTTCTTCTGTAGCACAGGCTTAGTGTGCCTGTCGATAGCCAGCTCATGGCTTATCACCTCAGGGGGGATTCTTAGCATATCTTCGAGCACCTAGGCGAACACATTAGTGTTTGCTTGCAAGAACTCTATCAACGCTCCTCGCAAGCGCTCCATTAGGCTGGATCCGATGTTGACCATCATTTGCTTCCGGTCGATTGGCTTCTTGCTGATGCTCCTGGCAACCCCAACTCCGTTAGGAGTGAGGAACTTTATCATCTGGTGGTACGTTGAAGGGATGGCCTACAAAAGGTGTAGGGCGGTTCGGCCCTAGATGAAATTATTGGCTGACTTAAGATTCATGACTAGGAATTGAACTTGGACGGTGGATTGCCTGGGGTACTCTCCGATCGTTAAGGGTAGAGTGATCATCCTTTCTGACAAGAGAGAATGGCTAGTGAATTCAATGAGGGAGCCTTTACAGGGGAGCAGCCAAGATTTTTTGATGCCCATCTGGTTAAAGGCGTCGATATACAGGATGTCCACCGTGAAAGTACTCTAGAGGGGGGTGAATAGGATATTTGCTAATCTAATCCAATTTCGATACCAATTAAAAACTAATTATGAATGTCCTAGCAATAATAATATATATACAACAAAAATACAAGGATATATAATATAACAATAAGCGTTATAATCATGCACAAGATATAAAAGAAAATAAGTGCGCCAAACAACAGTCATAAATAAACAATATGATCACGGTGTTCGGTCTAACACTCGACCTACGTCTTTGTTCCTCACCTTGAGTAGATTCTCCACTATCACAAAATCACTACACAATCGGTTTTAAAAGTTCATCGAAAACTTTTACAATACACAACATGTTGCCAATCCCACAATACGCTCCTCTAAGTGTTGGTTTACCCGTGTTACCTTCCTCAAGTGCTTGGAATTACTACCTCTTCTTAGGCTTTTACAACCAAGCCACTCCTCTTGGAATTAACCCCGGTGTCTCATCAATCACTACTCTAATTGTCCTTGTGTATTACAACGTGTATCTTACAAAAAAGTGCAAATAACTGATTTATTCTCTAATACAAATTGAGAACAAAATTTAAACTCTCTCTTAATGTAATAACCCCACAACCCAATAATACAGTATGTGTAATACTAAAGCTCAATATAGTTGTGTGTGTAAACAATAAGTAATAAAGAAATTTAAACTCAGTTAAATCTAGCAAAGATATATATGAGAATCAAAATAAGAACAAGCTAGATAAATGAGTTTAGAAAACTTCTCCAATAAAAACAAAGAGTTGTAGATGACGAATTGAGGTTGAACGTCTCTGTATGGTGTAAAAATTTGATTTCTCAATGAGGGATCACTTGTATTTATAAGAACGACTTATTACAAACTAAGAATCAAATGTTTACAAAAGAAGCAAAAGGAAGGCCCTTCTTATTTAATGTGGGTTCATCGACAGCGGTAGGATGCCTCCCTTGGTGCTCGGGCCGAGTTTACTTCCCTTGGACGATCCAATCGAAGTTGTGGTTAGAGCTTTAGTACGTAGCAGAAGCCCTTAGTGTGATCGAGTTTGAGTCTACCTGAGCTTGAGAGATTATCAAGGCTGAATTTGAGCTCAAGGTGGCTAGAATGCAAGAATTTGCAAAGAGCCAAGAGTCTCCAAATTTGAGAGTCCAGATAGAAACTTTTAAAGATGCCAAGCCCAAAAGGTCAAGTCCAAAGGAAGGCCCTAACTAAGTCAGTCCCTCAAAAGGTCCAAGTCCTCAAGAAGACAAAGACAGCAGCTTAAAAGATCAAGTCCCAAAGAAGGCCAAGATATAAGAGTTTGAAGATGCCAAGCTCTTTTCAAAAGAAGAATGTCAGCCTCTGATCCAAGACCTCTTTCATGTAGCCAAACGTGGCTTATAAATAGCCAAGGAGAGTCATGGCCACTCCCTTCAATCATGTGGAGTGGGTGTACCCACTCACTTAAGTTGTGGGAAGTGACCATTCCCATGCTGGGAATGGTCATGAGGATAACCAATCCCTTAAATTAAGGGGTTTGACTGCTCCTATGCTTCAAGTAGGTGGCTGACAAGCTAGGCGAGCTGGTAACCCTACAGGTAGGCTGGAGACCCTGTAAGAAAGGTTGTACAGGTGAGGCTATGCAGACGATGCTGTATAGGTGAGCTTTCCTTATGCAGGCGAGCTTCAAGCTGTCAGGCGAGGCTGTGCAGGCGAGCTTGTGCAGGCAAGCTTGCCTTATGCAAGCGTGTTTCAAGCTGCCAGTCGAGTTTAGCCTTCAGACGAGGCTGTGTAGGGGAGCTTGTACATGCAAGGTTTTACAGGCGAGGCTGTGCAGGCGAGCTTCAAGCTATCAGGTGACCTTGGCCTTCGGGCGAACTTGGATCATGCGGGCAAGCTTCAAGCTGCCAGGCGAGCTCTGCAGGCGAGCTATCCTACGGGTGAGCCTGGATCATGCAGGCGAGCTTCAAGCTGTCAGTCGAGCTTGCCTTATGCAGGCTAGCATCAAGTTGTCAGGCGAGCTTAGCCTTCGGGTGAGCCCGGATCATGCGAGTGAGCTTCAAGGTGCCAAGCGAGCTCTGCAGGCGAGGTTGTGTAGGCGAGCTACCCTTCGAGCGAGCCTGGATCATGCAGGCGAGCTTCAAGCCTTCAGGCGAGCTCTGCAGGTGAGGCTCTGTAGGTGAGCTTTCCTTATGCAGTCGAGCTTCAAGCCTTTAAGCAAGCTAAGCCCCTTTGTAGGAGAGCTTGCTCTTCAGGCAAGCTCCGGAACATGCCACGAAGAATAGGTCATAACTTTCAAACCGTAAGTCAGAATTTGATAAATTATATATAAAAATCGCCTATATCAACAAAATGGAACTAACCAAGCTGGCCTTTTCTCCAAATTCCCTCTGATTTGAGAGATATTAGAGTTTTGTTTGTTTTGTGAAGTCAAGTATTCAGGCAAATTTTGACTCTCAAGTGGGCCCGACTTTACTCAAATGGACCCTTGAGCTCTTTTGCTTGTTCTAAGTTATTGTGCAGGGATAAATATTATTTTTATTGCCTACAGAAACCCCTCTAAAGTTTTTAGACCTGAATGTGGTCAAATATGGTTTGGAACACTTTGGATATGAAGACCTACAAAATGATCATCGTTCAGACAGAGCGAGGCACCTTCCAACGAGCTCGGTAAAATTGAACTCTTTACTTGCAGCTAATGATCGCCACCTAGGATTTTTACCAAAGTCTCAGCTATCAACGGATTTGATGAGCCTTTACCGACTACCGTTTGAATTGGGCTAGCATGTGGATTGTTTAAGTCCATTCCGTATGTGACGTTGTGCTAAAAGAGTTAATTCTCTTAGTGTTATGATATTGAATACGTAGACTTCGTCTTTCTTATGAGAATAGACTACCCGACTATGTGTGTTATATGTAGATTTATCTCTAATGAGGGATCGAGATAAAGTCCCCTATGCTAGGGAGACATAGATTCAGTTGTTGTTTAAGTCAACAGTAACAACTGACCACATGTGTAGATTAGCTACACATGTAGATTTGTAATTTTGTCTTCTCTTAGGGCAAAGACGAACCCGATGCCGAAGAGGGAGAATTTTATATTCTATTTCCTGCTTGTCTTCTCTTGGGGAAAAGACAAACACGATACCGAAGAGGGGGAATTTTATATTCTATCTCCTGCTTGTCTTCTCTTAGAGCAAAGACGAATCCGGAATAGAGGTACATCGCATGGTGGACCACTATTAACGAACAACGTTATTTGTGGGAATGATGGTGTTGGGGTAATCAATTGTTCAGGGACATTAGGTGTAATAATTGATTGTTATAGTATTGCATCACTTAGTAGGCTGCTACCCATCAATTGTTCTAAGGATGTTAGAACGCTCAGAAAAGATCAGGTCGTTCTGGGACGTGTGAGTGCAACGACTGATCAGACAACGTCATTTGTGGGAATGACGGTGCTGGCTATCAGAAGTAATCATTAATGTGATAGGAATTATCACGATCGGAGTGACTTTGTGGACCTACCATCCTATTAAATATGATTGGTAAGTTGATTTTGTCAGAGGTATATGTTAACTTGATGGGATTGGTCCCATCATCCTATTGGAGAGGATCGACGGGAGAAATTTGGAGGGGGGCTATCAGAGGTGATCGTTAATGTGATTGTTCTAGGGACCCACCATCCTATTTGATAGGATCGTCGAGGGAACTTGGTTGTGGTCCTAACTGCATGAAGGTTTGACCAGGTAGGAGATTTGAGATGACCATAACTGTTTAATATTTTAGTCATCCATTTTGTAAGTGGACCTCTCGTTCTTTGGAAGGAATCGAGAGGGGATTTTGGCTTTGGTCCTTACTATAGGAAGGTTTAACCGAGTGGAAGATGTAAGGAGCAATTTATCCTCATGCCCCAGTGGGAGGATAGAAAGAGCAGTTTAGCCTCGTGCACTGGTGGGAGGGTTTTAATCATTTTGACATGATTAAATTGCCATAGCGGGAGGTTCTTAATCATTTTTATCATGATTAAGAGTGGATTACTCCGATGGTTGGTTTTCATCTAGAATAATTAGCTTATTCCGGGTTATCCTGAATAATATCATGTGTAGTATTCTCCAGGAACTTCCTGTCAAAGGTAGGGAATAGTTTAGTCTCGTATACCAGTTGGAGGTTTGGGTTATCCTTAAGATTATTATGTGTAGTGTTCTCTAGGAGCTTCCCGTCAAGGTAGGGAATAGTTTAGCCTCGTATACCAGTTGGAGGTTAGGGAAACAGTTTATACTCATATATCCGTGGGAGTATAGAAGGAGCAGTTTAATCTTATGCACCCGTGGGAGGATAGAAGGAGTAGTTTATACTTGTATACTTGTCGGAGTAAAAGGAATAGTTTAGCCTTATGTCGGAGGACAGGAGAAGAAGTTTATACTCGTATACTTATCATAGTAAAAGGAACAATTTAGCCTCATGCTGGAGGATAGGAGGAGAAGTATATACTCGTGTACTTGTTAGAGTATAACGAATAGTTTAGCCTCATGTCGGAGGCTAGGAGGATCAGTTTATACTCGTATACTTGTCAGAGTAAAAGGGACAGTTTAGCCTCATGCCGGAGGATAAGAGCAGTAGCCTCATGCACTAGTTGGGGGGTAAGAGGAGCAGTTTATACTCGTATACTTGTCAGAGTAAAAGGAACATGCACTAGTTGGGGGGTATGAGGAGCAGTTTATACTCGTATACTTGTCAGAGTAAAAGGAATAGTTAAGCCTCATGCTAGAGGATAGGAGGAGCAGTTTATACTTGTATATTTGTTAGAGTAAAAGGAATAGTTTAGCCTCATGCCGGAGGATAGGAGGAGCAGTTTATACTCGTATACTTATCGGAGTATAAGGAATAGTTTAGCCTCATGCCGGAGGATAGGAGGAGTAGTTTATACTCGTATACTTTTCGGAGTAAAAGGAACAGTTTAGCCTCATGCCGGAGGATAAGAGCAGTTTAGCCTCATGCACTAGTTAGAGGATAAGAGGAGAAGTTTATACTCATATACTTGTCGGAGTAAAAGGAATAGTTTAGCCTCATGCCGAAGGATAGGAGGAGTAGTTTATACTCGTATACTTGTCGGAGTAAAAGGAACAGTTTAGCCTCATGCTGGAGGATAGGAGGTTGTTCATTGACTCAGAAATGAGTATAACGACGTTAATTGGAATTGTGACACATTGCATGGTAGGTCACCATTTTCGATCGGAGTGTTCATCGCATGGTAGAACAAAATTTGACTATCAAAGGTGATGATAGTTCATGTGGGCCCGTTGTCCTGATGAAGAGGATCAACGGGGGAATTTGGAGGAAATTAGTTATCAGATGTGAGTGTTAACATGATAACTTTTGTGTGGACCTATCATCTTATTAAAGAGGATCGACGAGTAAATGGACTATCAGAGGCGATCGTTAACATGATAGCCTTTTTGTGTGGACCCGTCGTCCTATTGAAGAGGATCGACGAGTGAATAGACTATCAGAGGTGATCGTTAACATGATAGTCTCGTGGAGCCAATTGATGACGAGCTTCGAATCGTCATGACTCCATCGGAGAGAGTGTAGGCATCTAAAAATGCATGTAGGTGTCCGCACATAGCTCAAGACAAAGAGAAGGCGATGAAAGTCATAATCTAAATCGAAGAGGATTATCTGAACAATAAATGAGCACATAAAGCAAATTGGCCAAACGCATCAGTCAACAAAATGACAAAGTATGCAAAACGATGGAATAAAACAACCCAGAGAAGCCCCCGGCAGCCAAGCCATACCAAAAGGCTCGGCCGAGGCCGACTAACCCTCCTAGGTCGGGACAGCCTTGGCTAACCCGACCATGGCCGGGTCAGCACGAGCTGTCCCGCGCCCATGCCGGGTCAACACGAGTTGTCCCATGCCCAGGCTGGGACAGCAAAACCTGCTGCATGCCTCAAGTGCCCAAAATGTATTTTCGGATAGATTTTTGGGATTTCTTCATTTCTAAGTGTTCCAACTTCTTAGATATCATATCTGGACGTGGATAGGCTGCTATTGACTGAAGGTAAGGCTAAATATCCCATTCTTATCTAAATACCATGCATCCGGAGCCTTATAAATACAAGCCTAGGGCCTCTTTTCAGAAAGGGTGAATAATTATCATAACGAGGAGGTGCTGCCAAGTTGGAGAGCAAGGAAGCATGAATTTCAGAGACTATATGATCTCGGCGAAGAACTCCGGCATAAAGAGGGAGAGTTCGAGAGATCTGAAGCCCCGTCCCCCCATTCCTTAAGATTAGGCTTGGTCTTAATCTCGAGAAGAATACTGATTTTACTTGGTCGATATTAGTACTTTAGCAAATACTTCCTTGGTAAAGTAGGAGCTCTGATTAATCATTCTGTCAACCAGATCTGATCCGTAGGTAGTCTACGGATATCAACGTCCCCGGCACAGCCAAAGATCCCACGTAAACAGAGACTAATAAATAGAATCTGTGTATTGTTTGAAAGAGATTGTAATCAGTTATTTCCATTGTGTAAAAATATTATAAAAAGACTAACTATTTATTGAGTTTATTGTAACGCCTGAAGTTGTAATAGATACAATCATAATGAAGAAAACAATTTCTAACCTAAACAGAGAGGAATTAAGATAACACATGGTTTCATAGAGAAACCGAGACCACCCTCACTTCGGCAAGAATCAGGATTGAAGGGTGAAATCCTATGCTGACACATTGCCCATTTGAGTGGACCGTCTCCACTACGAATGGGTATGAAGTTGTCGTCAGATGCAGTCCTTCGGCGATTGATGCATACAAACGTCACCGATCATCTTTTGCCGATAATAGCCAAGTCTTCGCAGTTGGTCCTATAGTTTAGGTCCGAGTTGGCAAACTCAGCAGATGCCATCATGGGTGAAGCATTGCCCCCTGTTTTGAAGAGGGTTTGGATTAGGAAGTGGTTTCCACTACCAAAGTGAAATTGCTTTGGTCATCACCTCCTATAAATCCACATGGCTCTTTAGCATACATACGCTTGAGCATGCTCTCGACTTGTTCTCTTCGACGGATTAAGTCTTTCCATGAGCGAGCTATGATAGCACCCATGTTAGACAAAATATTGATGGAGAGATTGTTCTAGCATATCTCAATAAGAGTGGCCTCGGAAACCTGATCACGTGTATGCAGCAATCGGTTCCTGAATCTCTTGACAAAGTTTCTTACAAACTCTGTCTTCCTCTGTTTTACAGCTAGCAAGGTGACCATAGATACTTCTTTATCATTGTCGAAGAATTTGTCCATGAAGAGCCTTTCTATGTCCTTCCAGCAGGAGATGGATCCAGGCTCCGATCTGTAGAACCATTCAAAAGTGACCCCCTTGAGGGTGCTAATGAACAGTCGAGTCATAATGGGATCGCTCCTCACTATGTGTCCAATTTGTGCCTGAAAATAGTTAATGTGCTGGGTAGGAGAACCCTTGCCATCAAACTACAGGAGATCCAGTGGCTAAAATTTCACCGGGTAGGACACTGTATCCTATTTGATCAGATATAATCTAACAATCTCCAGCTTGTTCATGTGCTTCTGGATCTTCAAGGTGTCGAGTTGACTTTAGAACTCGTCGAGCCTTTTGTCTCTTAGATTATGACCCAAAGATGGTGCTCTCCCAGATGACTTGGATGAGGAGTAAGAAGGAGTAGGGACCCGCTCTTTATGCTTCGATGATTTCGCGAAGTCCGTGAAGTCCTCTCTTTCTTCTTCTTCTCCTCACTTAGAAGCTACTCCAACATCTCCTTCATGGAGTTGATGGTTGTTTGTTACTCGTTGAGTCTCCTAGATATCTCGTCAGGGATTTTGGTCATGTACACATTTGCGTGCTTACCCTAAACTGAGCTTGAGGCTTGCGACGTTGCTACTATCGAGCAATCATCGTTGTCATCGTCAGAGATGGGTGCTAGGCACGTGTAGTCAAACAGAATGGCCACCCCCATTCGGGTGCGAGTGTGTTGGAGGATACATTTACGCTCAATGGCCTTGGACTTCCCCCATCACATTGATAGTTGCGGCAGGGAGTTCCACATCATTGAAGGCTCATCTCCTCTGATGATTGCATCTTTGGCGGAGAGGTCTCGTCTCTGATGGTTGCTGAAAGAGTTGTTCAAACATCAATGGTTTAGGCGTTTCAGCACACCTGCAGTGCTCGAGCAGCGCTACAATGAGCCTCTCGCAGTGGCACTAAGGAATTGCTTCATAGGGCATGCGTTTGCAAGCCAAGCGTCCTTTGAGATTCCATGTAGGTTGATAGTGACAACCTCTAGCGTCAGAAAGACCAAACGAGTGCTTGCAAGAAGAGGGCTCAAGAGAGCACTTAGGAGAATACTTGGGAAAATCTCCAAGTGTTGAAATCTGGCGAGCTTGGGCCTGTTGGCGAAGTTCATCATGGTGAGGCTCGCCTATTGAGTGATATTTAGTCTGGCGAGGCTTGCTTATTAGGTAAGCTTTGTGTAGTGTGCCTATCTGGCGAGATACCTCTTTGCCTTTCTGGCGACAGTCGGCCTACGGACGAAGCTGGGCCGTCAGGTGAGCTTGGTGAAATCTGCCTGTTTGAGTTTACAAGCGAGCTTGGGCTATCGGGCGAGCTTGATGAAGTTCTCTTGTTTTATGAAGTCTGCTTGAACTGCAGAGTTCACCAAACATGCGAAGTAAGCTAGATTTGGGAACCTCGCCTGAAGAGCGGAGCCCACCTGAGTAGGTGGGCTCGCTTGATTTGAGTGGTTCGCCAAAATTAGGAACTTTGCTCATGGAGCGAAGCTCGTGGGGCTCGCCTGAACTGCTAGGCTCACCAAAAACACCAAATTTGCCAAATTTAGGAACTTTGCCAATGGAGCAAAGCCCGTCTGAGTAGGTAGGCTCGCCTAATCGGTTCAGTTCGCCAAAAATTAGGAACCTTACGTTTTGGCTTGGATCTCTTCAGGCCTGAATAGTAATTCAGGCCGTTATTGGAGACGAGGGCTTGCACCTCTTGGCGGGCGAGAGCTTGTCATCACCGTTGCTTGGCTCTTTTGGAGAGGGGAGCGTTCATGTTGACGGCGAAGGCGTGGTCCGCGCCGACATGAATCGTCGTCTCCTCTTACATAGGGCCTACGAGGATCGTTCAACGACCTACCGAGCAGCTCTTGAACTTGCATCCTTTTTCCTTTGGCTTGGCCTTGATGAGCTTAGGGGAGATAGAACCCTCTATGGTTGCTCGGGCAAAGTTCTTAGGCGTGGTTGCCTCGGCCACTTGGGGCTGGGCCACACGCGCAACTCTATAGCACTTGCGAGATGCATTACCACCAGAGGAGGATGAAGATAAGTACTCCTCAAACTCGATCACGAGGGACTCCACAGTTGTCTCCGCCACAATTTCGTCGAATTGTGTCACCACCATTTCGGTTAAAGAAACGGTTACTCCCACTGTGGTCGTCATATTCTGTATGATGTAAAAATTCAATTTCCCGATGAGGGATCACTTGTATTTATAAGAATGGCTTATTACAAACTCAGAATCAAATATTTACAATAGAAGCAAAGGGAAGGCCCCTCTTGTTTAACGTGGATTCATCGGCAGTGCTAGGACACCTCCCTCGTTGCTCGCGCCGAGTTTGCTTCCCTTGGACGATTTGATCGAAGTTGTGGTTAGATTTTCAATATGTAGCAGGAGCCCTTATTGTGATCGAGTTCGAGTCCACCCGAGCTTGAAAGATTATCAAGGCCGAATTTGAGCTCA
The DNA here is from genome assembly GCA_022839385.1 of Asparagus kiusianus. Lineage (NCBI taxonomy): Eukaryota > Viridiplantae > Streptophyta > Magnoliopsida > Asparagales > Asparagaceae > Asparagus > Asparagus kiusianus. The sequence goes on from BQKN01065401.1 coordinate 473,629, forward strand.
AGGAGGATAGAATGCAAGAATTTGCAAAGGGCCAAGAGTCTCTAAATCTTAGAGTCCAGATAAAGACTTTTAAAGATGCCAAGCCCAAAGGGTCAAGTCCAAAGGAAGGCCCAAACTAAGTCAGTCCCTCAAAAGGTCCAAGTCCTCAAGAAGACAAAGACAACAGCTTAAAAGATCAAGTCCCAAAGAAGGCCAAGATACAAGAGTTTGAAGATGCCAAGCTCTTCTCAAAAGAAGAATGTCAGCCTCTGGTCCAAGACCTCTTTCATGTAGCCAAACGTGACTTATAAAAAGCCAAGGAGAGTCATGGCCACTCCCTTCAATCATGTGGAGTAGGTGCCATCCACTCCCTTAAATTATGGGAAGTGATCATTCCCATGTGTTGGGTCCTTTTGTTTTGATGATAATTTACAAATAATTTACAACTAATGTTGTTTGTCTAATATTTGTGTTTTGTATTTATTCTAGGCAAACAATATGTTAGAGGATGGATGGAATTACGCTATAATGATCATATCAAATGGAGGTTGACGGAAATAGTGGAGTGAAGCAATACAATTCAAGTTGAAGATCCAAATTCAAGCTTCATCCGCAAGTTTACTAAGAAGAGCTTCGTTAAAGATCACAAGATTGGGTATATTTAGTTTAGGTTTTTATATTATGTGTGTTAGTACTTTAAGCTCAATCATACACACACATACACGTTTTGGTTTATATATATAGTTATATATACATGTTTTTGGTTTTATAGTTTTCAAGTTTATACAAAAATGATTTTATAAAAATATTGTTTTATTAGTTTATAGACTTAACAATCATAACATGCATCTTTTATTAAGTCTATGAAATCAGTTTATAAAGTTTCAAAACATGGTGTAGTCAAAATGTCAAAACAAGTATGTTTCATTTTCATATTTTGGACTATTTTGTAAAATGAGGAGATTTCTCATTTGGAAGATGCTTTTTGAAAACCAGTTTTTGTAGCATGTTTATTACTATGTTTACAATCATTTCCCAAAGTTTTACATTTTTTGATTTTATTTGTTATTTTTAAAAAGGAGTTTGAAAATCAGATTTCTGTTTCAAAACAAGCTGATAACTTGTTATCAGTCGACTGGTCAGTCGACTGATGAGTCGACTGAAAAAATCACCTGGAATGTCAAAAAGTTTCTGTTTTATTTTGGTCGACTGACTAGTCGACTGATGAGGCTGTAAAATGCCTCTAACGGTCAGCTCATCAGTCGACCGATGAAATCCGTCAGTCGACTGATGCTGTAACGGCTAGTTTTTTTCCAGTCTTATCCTGTTTTGGATTTTTGATCTTTTTGCTTTGTTTTTCTTGTGTCTTGGGGTTTCTATGAATACCCCTTATACCTCAGACCAAAAACAACTAGGAGAATGATTTAAGAAAGTTTAACAAGGGGTTAAAGTTTGGTTTAAGTTTGTTTAAAAAGCTTTTAAGCATTTTTCTAGTTTCGGTTTGTGAAGAGAATTTCACAAGAGTGAGTAGAGATCATCCTTTGGCATTTGAGCAATCTCCCTTCTTCCTCTCTCTTGTTACCTATAGAGAAGTTTCCTTAAACTCAATTCTAGCTATTTATTATTTTGATTCTAATTGCCATAAGCTAGATTTCAATATTGAGTTTAATTCTTTTATTGATACTCTTTGTTCACACACAACCTATTAAGCTTATTGTATTTGCATTCATAGTATAATTTAAGATTGTGAATTTGTGATATTGAGAGTGAGCTTAATTGTGTTCTCATCTATTGTAGAGAACAAATTTATATTTTTAAGTTTCATTATGAGTTGCACATTGTATTACACTTGGACACCGAGAAAAGTGGTTGGTGAGAGACGGGGTTGGTTCTAAGAGGAGTGGGTCGGTAGTAAAGCCTAGTGAGAGGTGATAATTCCAAACACTTGAAGAAGGTGACATGGGCTAGGCCAATACTTAGAGGGTGTGAAGTGTATTTATAATTGTGTGAAGTTTATTAGAGTGCCTAATTGTGAAGTTCACCTTGTATTACACTAGTACACCAAGAGGAGTGTGTGGTGAGAGATAGGGTCATCCTAAGAGGAGTGGGGTAGGTGGTAATGCCTAGAGAGAGGTTGTAATTCCTAACACTTAAGGGAGACACATGCTAGAGACCAACACTTGAGGTGGTACTTAGTGTGTTTACATTGTGAGTATTGTAAAGTTTTCTGTGAGCTAGAAAACCGAGTGTGAGGTGTAAACTTTTTGGGGTGATCATTGAAAACCCGGTGTGATAGTGGATTTCTCCCCGGGAGTGGGGAGTAGAGACGTAGGACGGAAGGTCTGAACTCCGTGATCATATTGTGTATTTGCATTGTTTATTTGTGCACTATCACTCTTGTTTATGTATTGTTTATTTTACCATTGTGTTATTTGTATATTATGGCACATATATTGTTCATATCTCATTTGCTAGGATATACTTGTTAATAAGTTTTAACTTGGCATAAATCGGATTAGATTAGCATAAACCCTATTCACCCCCCTCTAGGGTATGTTCTTTCTTAGTGGCATTAGGGTGCTTTCACCATGCTGGGTATGGTCATGAGGATAACCAATCCCTTAAATCAAGGGATTTGACTGCTCCGACGCTTCAAGTGGGCAGCTGACAGGCTAAGCGAGTTGGCAACCCTGTAGGCGAGCTAGCGACCCTACAAGCGAGGTTGTACAGGTGAGGTTGTGCAGGCGACGCTGTGTAGGCGAGCTTGCCTTATGCAGGCGAGCTTCAAGATGTCAGGTGAGCTCAGCCTTCAGGTGAGTCTGTGCAAGCAAGCTTGTGCAGGCGAGGCTGTGCAGGTGAGCTTGCCTTATGCAGGCGAGCTTCAAGCTGTTAGTCGAGCTCAGCCTTTAGGCGAAGCTGTGCAGGCAAGCTTGTACAGGCGAGGTTGTACAGACGAGGCTGTGCAGGTGAGACCGTGCAGGCAAGCTTGCCTTATGTAGGCGAGCTTCAAGCTGTTAGGTGAGCTTGGCCTTCGGGTGAGCCTGGATCATGCGGGCGAGCTTCAAGCTGTCAGGCGAGCTTTATAGGCGAGGCTGTGTAGGCGAGCTAGCCTTCGGGTGAGCCTAGATCATGCAGGCAAGCTTCAAGCTATCAGGCGAACTTGCCTTATGCAGCTGAGCTTCAACTTGTCAGGTGATCTTGGCCTTCGGGTGAGCCTGGATCATGCGGGCGAGCTTCAAGCTGCCAGGTGAGCTTGCAGGCGAAGCTGTGCAGGAGAGCTAGCCTTCGGGCGAGCCTGGATCATGCAGGCGTGCTTCAAGCTGTCAGGCGAACTTTGCAGGCGAGGCTGTGTAGGTGAGCTTACCTTATGCAGGTGAGCTTTAAGCCTTCAGGTGAGCTAAGCTCCTTTGCAGGCGAGCTTGTTCTTTAGGCGAGCTCCAGAATATGCCACGAAGAACAAGTCATAACTTTCAAACCATATGTTAGAATTTGATGAATTATATATATAAATAGCCTATCTCGACGAGACGGAGCTAACCAAGATGACCGTTTCATTAAATTACCTCTGGTTTGAGAGATATTAGTTTTTCTATTTTTTGAAGTCGAGCATTCAAGCGAATTTTGACTCTCAAGTGGGCCTGACTTCACTCAGATGGACCCTTAAGCTCTTTTGCTTGTTCCAAGTTGTTTTACAGGGATAAAGGCAATTTTTATTGCCTACAGTCTCAAAAATAAAATTTGTATTCTCCTCTTTATAAACTCTTTTTCAAACAAACAAACACTTGATCTTTTTAAAAGCGAGTAGCCAAGATGACTTAAACAAGCTGATGAAACACTTGAAAAACTTAGCTCAAAAAATAAGCATTAAGGGGTATTTATAACCTCTTAAAGAAAATCTACAAAAACTAGCCGTTATCGAAAAAATATATCATCAGTCGACTGATAGCATAAGTCGGTCTACTGATAATATGACTGTTGGCCGAACAGGCAAAAACAAATGAGCTATCGGTCGACTAATGACACTACATCGATCGACTGATAACACTGTTCAATTGACTGATAAGGATCGGTCAACTATACAAAAACAAAAAATAAAATTCTAGAATAGTTTATCGGTCTACTGATATGAATAGTCGGTCGACCGAAAAACGTGCACAACCCTTATATGAATAGTAAAACTGATTTTCAAAGTGTATTTAAAAATAGTAAATAAATTCCAAAAATTGTGAAACTTAGGAAAATGATTATTTTGATGAAAACAAACATGTTATAAAAGAAATTTTTTAAATATCATTTCTCATTTGTAAAAACTCATCATTTTGCAAAATCTCAAAAGTACAAGTTTGTTTAAACATTTGATTTTGTCAAAACGATTTCAACCAAATTTTGGAATCCTTTTTAGTGGATTAATAGACTTTCAAAATGATGTAAAATGGTATTGTTCAGTCTATAATCCAAAAACTCAAAATATGAAATAATATGTGTGTGTGTGTGTGTGTGTGTGTGTGTGTGTGTGTGTGTGTGTGTATGTGAAATTGAGCTTAAAGCATAAACACACAAAGTATAACCCCTAAACTAATATACCCAAGTTGATTTGCATGAAGCTCGATCTAGTACGATACTCAGCTTGGTAGTAGGGATGAAGCACAATCTCGTATTTGTTTTGAATTGCAACGACTTCATTCATATTTGTCACGCCCTGCTTCCTAAAATACAGGGGAATCGGAATGTGAATAAGTCCGCGACGTATTAGATTGAGGAGAACAAATAAAAATAAATATTTCTTCTCAACCTAATACGCTAAGCATCAAAAAATATACAATGTGAAGTCATAGGTCTCCGATCACAATAGCGAGAATATAATAAACAACTCAGAATAAAGAAATGTCATATCATAAATGAATATCATCCAAGACATAATATTCGGGTTAACATGCCCTTATACAAAATTGAAAACTAAAAACTGAAACAGGTGTACGTCAGTATGCATGATACACGGCAAGACCCCATAAAAGAAAAGAACGAACAAAAACCTAATGCGAAAAATGATACAACAACAGAAATGACAAAGAAATGTGCAACTAGAAATCTAATAAAATCAACATGCAAATTCACTACTAAAATATGATAAACATAAAGCAAACTGCATAAGGTAACCGGGTCAAATACTAGTCATCCTAAAACTCACTGGTCCACATCTCACACAGAGTCAACGCTCATATCATCGGATAACTGACTGTTCACAAATCCCATATGTGCACCCAACACGCTGTTACACTGGATCGGTCAGAGGCCTACACGCAATTTGATTTTAACCTGGTTCGAACTCAAGCTAAACTCAGGTGAATGTCAAATTCACAAACCAAAGTGACTACACTGGCTTCACTTTGACCCAACAAACTAACCCCAAGCTACACTGGATCATGGGGCGAGCCTGGAAGATACATCAACAGCTATAGCCGATCACATGAACAAGGACTTCCCCATCCCCACTCTTCTTGTTTTTCTAAGTCAACAACATGACCTACAATAGATTTCTGGCCCACCTCCTAATTCAGTCAACGCACTCACACATGTCACTAAGTATGTTCATGACGCACGATGTCATTAAATCATGAACTACTAAGAGTTCTCAATCACAACAAGAGATAATAAAAGAACTAATTCTATGCAACAACAACATGGCATGTCGAATATATTAACATAAAGATTGTAAGACATCAATAGTAACTACGAACAAAACGGAAAGTATGAACAATGACTTTTGGACAGCATAATCATGCATGAAAACCAATTTCATCCAATAAATTCTTTTAAAATTGTTTCTCATTATATTAATTCGGAACTAGTCTTTAAAAATCATAAATTTATTTATTTAAAATAATATTTTTATAAAGTAAACTCTTTTAAATTATTATTCTAAAATAATCTCTTTTACACAAAGTAAATTCTTTTCTCATTACAATAATTCTAAAATAATCTTTAAATAATTATTTTTAATATTATTCTTCAAAAAATAATTTCTTTTAAAATATTTCTCACAATAATTATTCTAAAAATATTCTTTAATAACATCTCATCAAAAAACCTACGCAGAATATCACAATATTCATACTACAGCATAATCATATTACAGTCTAAAGATGCATATAATTAATTCACAGATCTAAAATTGAATTGACAAGTCAAGAGAAGTAGGATCTTGCCTCGCTTTCGTCGAACGAATCGATATCGGCGGCGTGTACTACGAGCCTGTGGACGAGACGGCGGTGCCGCTGCTTTCTGCTCACTGCTTCGGCGACGCGCACAGGGGGTAAGGCGAGCAGAAGAGGTGGCTGTAGGAGGAGGCAACAGCATCGGAGAGGACTGTAGTAAAGGAGGAGCTCGGAGGGGGTAGCGACGGAGGCTTGGAGTAGCGGTGGACTAAGGCAGGTGGTGGAGGTGGTGGTTGCGGGGAGAGAGGGGCTGTCGGCTAGGGGTGAAGTTGTAGTTGGCGAGGAGATGAAGGCCGGCGGGGGAGGCTTTCAGTGTGCGGGAAGGTGGCGCTGTTCAGGAAGGCAGATGGCTGTTGTCGAGCTCGGGGAGGAGGAAGATGGTGAGGGCGGATCTGAAGGTGGAGGAGG
>BQKN01065401.1:496986-523948 GCA_022839385.1 Asparagus kiusianus
AATTAATTAAAATAAATAATTACTAATATTTAAAAATCAAAATAATTACGGAATAATTGTCTACAAATAAAAACGTACCAGTTGCATTAATACAATAGCTGATACGCAACAGAAGAAATAATACAACAAATTATACAATTAAACGAGAATAATTAATAAAAAATATAATTACTTATATTTAAAATCAAATAATTATAGGATAATTATCTACACAATAAAATGTACCAGTTGTGCTAATACAACAGATGATATGCAACAATAGTAATAATACAACAAATTATACGAATAATACGTAATTAATAATACAATGTATTATACGAAATAATACGTAATAGTAAAAATAATACAACGTATTATTCAAAATGATACATAATAATATCGATAACACCACAGATAAATTCCAAAAAATTTTACTACACTAAGTAAATTTATAAATATCAAAATTGTTTAAATAAATATAAAATTTGAACTTTAAATCATAAAAATTCTAGAAAATCGAGAAAAATACAAATACTCTTTTAAAAATAATAATTAAATATTTAAAAATACCAGAAATTATTTTAACTAGTATCAAAAATTCATGATCATTATAATATTTACTCCAACCTCCAAGATATCGTCGTGTAGGCGCAAGTCCATCCGACCTCCAGCTGAGGATCTTTGTATAGGATTCCTAACAAATACATATAAAAACTCGACGATTGATGTTAGGAATTGTTTATTAATCATCAAAACTAGATTAGATAGTAGGCTCATAAACATGAGACCTAACACAGTGAGCTTCCCATATGTAATCGTCTTCACTTGGAAGCCGTCAATCTCGGCTGTTATGAGAATGGGGTCGTCATGAGGCGTCTCGACAACCTTTAGGTCAGCGTCTCCAAAAGAGATGTGCTCCTCCACTCTCGAGCTCTTATCACACTGGTCAACCTGCAATGCCCTCTTAGCATACCTCTTTCGGGCATTGTTGGATGACCCTCTGGCGATGGGGCCACCACTGATCATGTTGATGACCCCCTTATCGCTGTGCTCTAGGGGTCAGCTATCATGGCGTGGTCGGGGACGAGGCGACCACGAGCCAGATCTCCTATCTATCTTGGCTAGGGCAGGTTCTCTCCGGTCTCTCTGAGTGACAAGCTTCTTCAGGTATCCTCTCTGGATCAGATCCTCAATGTCCGACCTCATCTTCGAAGTGGGCTTATTGAGGTATCCCTCCTTTTGGACCATGGCAAGAGCTTCTACGAGGGAGGTGCTAAAGATAGAGAGCGGCCTCGATGCCGGGTCCCTATGTCGGTTCCTCTTGTCGGGCCCATTTGTGCAGGAGTCGACTCTCGGGGGGTCTCTTGGCCATTCCTACAATGCTGGGAGGGCTTTTGTCAATTCTGATGTCGGTGCCATTGCTGGTACTGCTGAAGGTGCCGATGGTGCGGGTGGTCCTAGTGCTGCTGTGGTTGTTGCTGCTGCTGAGGTCATAGCCGTGGAGGTCTCTGTGGCCTTGGCTGCTGCCTTATAAACTCGGGCATCCTCCATGTCCATATACCCATGAGCTTTGGCCATCAACTATTCATAATTGGCGACCGACTTCTTAGCAAGTGAGTCGACCAATTCATTGTTCTGCAAGCCGGTTACAAGAGCGGACATAGCAACCGCACTCCCCAGGTCATTAACCACCAACTTCTTCGCCTAGAACCTTTTGAAGTAGTCTTGAAGGCTCTCTCCGGGCTCTCTTGTCTCATCTAGATTAACATATGAGGGGGCAGTTTCTGTTTGGTGTCAGCCAAGAAGTGGTGGACGAACTTTCGGCTGAGTTGTTGGAAGCTTCTGATGAACTTCTTCTCGAAGGCATTCCACCAGAGCTTGGCGTTCCCTGACAGAGTGATGGGGAAGCATCGGCAAATAACTGCTTCTGATGCTTGAAGCACGTTCATTACATCATAATAGTTATGTACATGCTCGGAGGGGTCTCCTTCACCCTTGTACTTCTCCACGTGAGGCATCTTGAACTTCTCACACGGGGCGTTCATGACGTCATCAGAAAGGGGGGTGTTACCCTCGATGGCTTCTGTGATCGGTCTGTACACCCTATAGTATCCAGAGGCCCTCATGGTAGCAGATGGGGTCAGAGAGTCATAATGGTGGGGGAGAATTTTAGAGACTACTCCCTTAGTGTGATCCCTAGGGTGACTAGGGTCGGGACTCTCGCCGGTGACTTTAGGATCAGGGAGGAGGCATCGGCGGGGTTCTTCGGGGTGAGTCGACCGGTGTGGCGGCGAGGCCACGTGCTCGACGCAATCCCTCCATCGCTTGGCTGCAGCATGAAGAGTCTGAGGCAGAACTATTCGCTGGGCTCCAGAAGGGGGGTGAGTCCCCTATCGCTGATCATCAGAAGGCGGAGGGATGACGAAAGTGGCTTGCTGCGGCTGTGAAAACCGGCTGAGGAGCTCACTGGTGAAGGTAACGAGTTGCTGCTGGAGGGATTGAGAGATCTTTTGAGCCATTTCTTCAAGTGAAGCTTGAGTAACGTAGCGCTAGTGTGGTCCTCCACAGTTTGACTGATCAGCCATATACTCAAAACCAGATATACTTGCTCGAAAAAGAATGAGGCCCCACGGTGGGCGCCAAATTGTTGATGGTTTAAGTCACACAGTCAGATAATAGGGACTGGGTTGATATGAGGGCCGCTCACTTTTTTTAGTATCCGATTTGGAGTGTTGATATTAGTTAATGAGTTGAATCATGTTAAAGTTTGCATATCATCTCTAGATTCAATACTAAAAACATGCATTACAAATAATAATAAGTTTATGGACTTGTGTGCAAAGTCCCGTGTAAATTCTTCCAAAACACCCACACACTATGCAAATGAAAGTACCCTAGAGGGGGTGAATACGGTAATTGCTAATCTAATCTAATATTAATGCTAAATTAAAACTTATTAACTAATATCCTAGCAAGTATGATATGCAACAAATTATATACAAGGATAAGCAATGATAAACAACATGACAATATGCGATATAAACAATGAGCACAATAATATAAGAGAAATATACGCCAATGCCAAACACAAGCATAAGAAAATGATCACAGAGTTTGGTCGACCTACAACCTACGTCTCCGCTCCTCATCCTCGAGGAGAATCTCCACTATCTCAAAACAAACTATACAATCAGTTTTTAATGCTCACCGACAAACATTTACAACTCACACAATTACAATCACACAATACATCTCTAAGTGTTGGCCTAACCCGTGTCACATTCCTCAAGTGTTTGGATTTACCACCTCTCACTAGGCTTTACTACCAACGTCACTCCTCTTGGAATTGACCCTGTCTCTCACCAACCACTCATCTCGGTGTCCTTGTGTATTATAATATGATCTCATGATAATTAAGCACATGAAAATAGTTTGTTCTCCAATACAAGATGAGAACTAAGTTAAGCTCACTCAATCACACCCACAACCCAAATTATACAATATGTGAAAATACTTTAAGCTAAAAAAATGGATTAATAGACTTTATAAAAGATGTACAATAGTATATCCGAGTCTTTACTCCGTAAACACGTTATTTTCACAAAAAAATGTGTAATGGGATAAATATGAAACAAATGTGTATGTATAGAAATATATCTATTAGTTTCATATTTAAATGGCTAAACTTGAAAGCGATCAAACAAAACGTGTATGTGTATATATTTGAGCTTTAAACATAACACATAAAATAAACTCCTAAACTAAAAATATACCCAAGCTAATGATCTCTCATTGAAGCTCTATCTTGGTAGTGGGAATGAGACTAGATGATGTGTTGACTTGAATGCATAGCTTCATTCCTATCTCCTCCATCCTCTAAGATATCGTCATTTGCGCTCAATTCCATCTAACCTCTGACAGAGGATCTTTGTGTAGAATACCTAACAAGCAAAAAACATTCAACAAACATTGTTAGGAATTGTTTGTTAATCATCAAAACTAGATTAGATAGTAGGCTCATAAACATGAGACCTAACATTGGGTAGTTCATCCGTGCACGCGTAACAACTCGTAAGAGGATGGTGACTGCTTCCCCCGTTGTTCTTCCGGTGTTCAAGTCAACTAGGTGCTTGAGTGAGAATATAAAAAAATGCAGCGGAATGGAGAAAAATGCTGAGAAATTGCTTACCTTTGTATTTGGAATAGTTTTCCTTTTTATAACCAAGCAAGAGGGGGAGTCTAGTCTTTTTGGCCGAGTCTGAGCCGGTGGCTGAGTAAGCATCTGCTTTACAGGTGTCGGTCGTGGATCAGCTATGGGATAGGCGTTGTCATTTTGCCATTACTAAGATGCGATGGGCGGCACATGAAGCCGGCATGGTCTGATGTGTCATAAATAGTATCAAGGATGGAGAAATTATAGCGCCTGTCAAGCATTTAATGTGGCGCCGACACGCTATCAGCGGGGGAGGTTCGAGGTTGAAGTCGTCCTTTGGCTCGTAGCGAGGGGTGTTGAGAAGTAACACCTTTCGAGTCGACCCCGCAAGGTGTTGAATAACTGGTTGAGTGGGCTTGTAGCGAGTCGTCTTCGACAAGAGGACCGACAAGTAGCACCCTTTGAGTCGACTTAAGGAGATGTCGACTTAGTGAGTCGGCTAAGTCGGGGTTCTTGGTTGTCCTGACCATCGATTCGATTTGAGTGGTGCAAGTAGGGGGCATCTGTCTGTTGCTGGAAAAAGGCCATACTTTGGTGACTGAAAACACCATAACAAATAGAAGTGTTGAAACTATAATAAAGTTCAAGAGTGTTCCAATAGCAAGAGTTAAAACAACATGGTTTTCCAAAAACATTTATTGTTTGAGCTACTCTGAACAAAACACATTCCAAGTCTTTTGATATGTAATTTAAACTAGGAAATGAAGATACGCAAGTGATAGTGATTGCTAACCCTAACCAACAAAGAGTTAACAATATTGTGACACCCCGCTTCCCAAAATACCAGGGAATCGGAACGTGAACAAGCCCGCGTCGTATTAGATTGAGGAGAAATATACACTAAATTTTTTTTCTTTTTCTTTCCTCCTCAATCTAATACGCTAAGCGTCAAGCAAAAGAATATCAGTTATAGGTCCCCGATCACAATAGCAAGAATATAATAACAACCCATAATAAGAAATAGACATATCATCAATAGTAAATCATCCCAGAAATAAAAACATATGGGTCAAACATACCCTTATTACAAAAACGGTCCAACTAGGAATAAAAATACATAGTCCATAATAAAAGAAAATACTGATAAAATAATTAAATCCATCATCAAACTAAAGAAAATAATGTAAAAGAGTTCTAATGTTCCACAACTACTACAGAAGAAAACCACTACGCATCAGTTTGTTCTTCCACTCCATCGAATGGACACTCCGGCTGGGCATACACCGGCTCTGCTGCATCATCGAACAGGACATGTTCATCCCCTAAGTCTGGCGCACACCAGATAAAATAGGTGTACGTCAGTGTGCATGGAACACGGCAAGATCCCACATAGAAAAATATAACGGTCGTGTGACCCATGCTATGACAGTAATAATAATAAGCAGTACAAGGTACATGCAACCTAATAAATCAAGATGTAATCCTCTACTAAACATGATAACATACAGCTATACGCATACAATAATCAGGTAAAATACTAGCTATCCTAAAACTCACTGGTCCACATCTCAAATAGGTCCAGGTTCGAATTTTCGGAGAACTGACTGTTCACGATCCTCTAGGCGCATCCAATACCGTGAAACGGTTCGGTAAGAGGACTACACGCAATCCGATTTCAGACTGATCCGAACTCAAGCAAAACTCGGGTGACGAAACGATTTCACAGGCTACGTGCAAAACGGTTCACTAGCCTAACAGACTAACCCCAGTGCGAAACGGTTCACTGGTGTGAGCCTGGAAGATAATCAACAATCGTATCCGAACATGCAAACTAAGACTTTCTCATCCTAACTCTTTTCGTTTTTCTAAGTTAACAATCATAATCCTTATTAAAACCCCGGTTCACCACCTAAACTCAGTCAACACACCCACACATGTCACTAGGTCTGTTCATGACGCACGAGGTCACTAAGTCATGAACTACTAAGGTTCTCAATCATAACAAGGAGATAGTAATAATACTAATTCTATACAATAATAACATGGCATGTCGAACATGATTAAACAAGTTTGTAAAGTATGAATAAACACTACATTAAAACATGGAATGCATGAACAACCTACCATAGTATGAATGCACGCATAAATAGGTTTCATTGATAACTTACTATTGGGTGTCAAAACTTCTCATGTAAGCTAACCGTAATTAAATATCCTCCAATATAATAATGCGGTAAAAAGAAAACTAGAAACCAATGTCATTTTGCACATCAAATATCGCGCTCTATGATTATCAATTATACATTCTTAATTAATAAATATTCTTTTTCCAAAATTATTCTTTAAAACTATTTCTCATTATAACAAATTTAAATAATATTTTTATGTAATATATATATTTGTTAATTCTTTTTTGTATGAATAGTAACATTTCCCTATTTTATAAATTACTTTTAATTTGTTTCTTTTTTGATAATATTTCTTAAATTCTAATTTTAACACCTAACTTGTCATTTCAAATTATTATTCTAAAACAATTCTTTTTCCTCGAAATAAATTCTTTTAAAAATATTATAAATTCTTTACAATAATTTTGTTACCAAAATAAATTCTTTTAATTTATTATAACTATTCCAAAAATACTATTTATCACATATCTATGATTTAAATAAATATTATTCACCAAACAACCCACGCAATTAATTATAATACAAACTAATCTACACATATAATATGTAAATATTGAAACGATAATAAGGAGAGGAGAGATATTGCCTCGGTGCGTCGAACAAGTCGACGTCAACGGTACGGGTCGGATCGGACGCGGTGGAGCACGGCTTCAGAAGAAACTCTGTCAAGGGGCAGCGGGTCGAAGTTGATGGTGGCGATCAACAAACGACGAGCTCGGGTCGGTGTCGGGCAGCGGTGAGGTGGGTCGGCGTTGAGCTCAGCGAGGTGGGTCGGCATCGGGTTAGAGGAGGGAAGGCTGACGGGGTGAGGGAGATGGGGGCTGGGGCTGTTTGAGGCGGAGGAGGCTTGGGTGGTGACTGGAAGAGAGAGGGGGGCGGTTGGCTAATTGGCGGAGAGCGGCGTGGGCAGCTCTGTTAGACCCTAGAGGGGGGTGATTTGGGTCTTATGCTAATCTAAGCTGATTATAAGTAAATTAAAATTAATTAACAAGTTATCCTAGCAAGTATGAAATATAACAAGTTATATGAACTAGGATAAGCAATATGAACAACAAGATATATCCTAACAAAGAGATATAAGCAATGTATGTGCAAGGATATGAAACTAACACAAGGTGATATATCCTACCAAAGAGATATACAATATGATACATGCAAGGATATATAAACTAACACAAGGGTAAACAATATAAAACAAGATAGAGGATGATATGAATAATGAGATAATGGTGATATGAGCAATGAGCACAAATATAAATAAACGCCAAAGCATATTCAAACACACTCAAATGATCACGGAGTTCGGACCTTCCGTCCTACGTCTCCGCTCCCCACTCCCGGGGAGAAATCCACTATCACAACCTGGTTTGGAAGCCGGAACTTCTCTACACACTCGGTTTTCTAACCAACCGAAAACTCTACAACTCACACTCTTGCAATCCCACTCTACACCCTCACAAGTGTTGGACCTAGCCGTGTCTCCCTCAAGTGCTCGGTTACAACCTCTTCCTAGGTTCGTCAACCGACGTCACTCCTCTTGGGACGATCCCCGACTCTCACCACACACTCCTCTCGGTGTACAAGTGTATACAAAGTGTATCCTCACAGTTAGGCTCAATACAATAAATGTTTGTTCTCTAATATGGTTGAGAACACAATGAAAGCTCACACTCAATTGTTACAACTCTCACCAACCCAAATATACTATGTATGAAAATACAATAAGCTCATGTGGGTGTGTGTAAACAATGAGATTTAATAAACAAACGAAACTTAAATAAATCTAGCTTTAATAAGATGATAATCAAACAAATAAATATAAAACTAGAAAAGAGTTTAGAAAACTTCTCAATAGATGACAAGAGATGAAGGGAGAATAGTTGATTGCTCAAACTCCAATAGATGATCTTCTCAAGCTCTTGTGGAATTTTCTTCACAAACAAACTCTTGAAACAAACTTAAAAACTCTTCAACAAACTTGTAAAACTCTTTTTAAAACTCTCTTAAACATACTTAAACCCTTGTTTAACACTTGTTTAAAAAACTTCTTAGATACATTGAAAGAGAACAGCAATGGGGTATTTATACCCACTCAAAATCTCAGCCAAAAACCCCCAAGCAAAAGACAAAAACAGCCCCAGCCAACGGTAACAAAAATAGCCGTTGGAAGGAATCTGACTGAGCGACGGTCGACTGAAAAAAATTCGCGGTCGACCGCGATCCAGATCCCAATCTGAGAAAACGAGCAGAGACTTCTTCGGTCGACCGGTGCGGTCGACCGACAAACTCTCTGCTGCCCACTGACGAATGATCACAGGTGCGGTCGACCGGTGCGGTCGACCGAGGATGATACATGAAAAACTGATTTTGAAAACTGTTTTTCTGGTTTTAAAACCCTGTTTAAAAATATCAAATAAATTCAAAAAAATGTAAAACTTTGGGGAATGATTGTAAACATGATAATAAATATGCTACAACAACTGGTTTCCAAAAAGAACTTTCCAAATGAAAAATATCATCATTTTGCAAAATAGTCCAAAACACGAAAATGTAAACATGTGAGTTTTGACATTTAGGCTAAACCATGTTTTGAAACTTTGCACAATGATTTTGTAGACTTAATAAAATATGTATATGATTGTTGTTAAGTCTAAAAACTAGGAATACAATATTTTTACAAATACAATAGAAAATGAAACCATTTTGCTTTCACAAATACTCATATGTTTCATATCTAAGTAGTTAAACCAAATCACAATGATAAATATGAAATATGTAATTTCATATTTATAAACATGAAAACTATCAAACCAAAACATATATGTATATATATAACTATATATATACAAAACCAGAACGTGTATGTGTGTATATGATTGAGCTTAAAGTACTAACACACATAATATAAACTCCTAAACTAAATTACCCAAGCTATCTTAATCTTCAATAAGCTTGACTTGGTACACTTGCGGATGAAGCTTGAACTTGGATCTTGAACTTGAATTGCAAGGCTTCAACCCGACATTCCGCCAACCTCTTTTGGATATGATCGTTGAAGCTCTATTCCATCCATCCTCCAACAACGTTGTTTGTCTATAATAAATAAGAAAACAGAAATACTAGACAAACAACATTAGTGGTAAATTATTTGTTAAACATCATCAAAACAAGAAGGCTAACAATCTCCCCTTTTTTGATGATGACAAACAATTTACAAAAAAGATATATGCATGAAAGGAAATGAATATATAAAGAATATTATATCATGCATATAAACAAGAAAGAATATACTCACAATATTTCTCCCCCTTTGGCAACATCAAAAAGGGGACAAAAAGAATTAAGAGAGCGAAAGCTCTCCCTATCAATAAGCATGTGTGAGTATAACACATAGAAAGATATAGGGATTGCTCCCCCTATCAAAATGCCATATAGAATATATGAAATGAAGATCATGGCAAACATATGTGAGCAAGCATAGAAGAAAAATATGCTAAACACCACTCACATACAAAAAGATAATGAAGACACTATAAATATATCAATATGAAAAATAGTGTCTCATATCAAAGAACATAAAAAACATGTGTAAAAGTAGATTTATGAAATCAAAAGAAAAAGAGCATGAGAATCATGCAAAATGTTTTCAAATGAAAACAAATCAATCAAATGAAATCATAAATCACAAGTAAATCATACAAGAACATAAAACCAAATCATCCTTGATTTTTAAAAACCAAGAGAGGCAATCATATCTAGCTCTTGAGCTAGTAACAACCCATATAAACTTTTTTAGCACCCGGTAAACAATGTTTGGAAATAAACACCCAATAAAACCGGAGGGTTATATAAGTACAAACCTCTCATTAAAACAAAACCAATAATTATGAAAACAAAAGAATTTGATCAATGAAAAAATATTGTTTTCATGTTCAAAAGTTTAAAGTATAATTTTTCAAAACCAAAAAAAATAAAAACACTAAAAATTTTGGTTTAAGAAAAATTATTTTGGCACCCAAGCATTCTTGGTGCCGGATTGGTTAGGAACATGACCCCTATCATTTAAGTTCAAAGCCCTAGGGTTATGAGCCCTCTTGGGCATATGTGGTGCACAGGATCGGTCATAGCAATAATCACTCAAATGACCCTTCCGATTGCAATATGTACAATAAAAGAGATCCATTTGTTTTTGTGGACCATTAGCTCGTGCATGGGAAACATTAGAAACATTTGCAAACATGGATGTTCTTTTAAAATTATTTTGCAAATGCGAAAGCTTATCAAAATAAAACTTTCCTAAGTGGCCATATTTACCACAAACATCACATTTAAAAACATGTGGTCTACTAGAAACATTTGGCAAAGAAGATTTTCTTTTTAAATCAAAACAATATTCGGCCAAATGACCAAAACGACCACAATGATCACATCTATACACATGAGCATGCTTATGATGAACAATGGGTGCATGTGTGTGTACATGTGATGAAGAAGCTACATGAGATGCATAAGGAGCATTGACATTTTTATGTTTGTGTGCATCATAGCAAAATTTAGCTAGATGGCCTTTACGGCCGCAAATAGAACACTTATAAACTTTGCTATATATGTGTGTGCATGATGAGTGGATGATTTCTTAGACTTGGCACACATATCCATAAGCTTCTTATGATTGTTAATGCATGTAGTTAGACTTGAATCTAAAGATGAAATGTATTTTTTCATAAGATTCAAGTCTTCATTTTTAGGCACATATGCACTTTTAGAAGTAGAACATAAATAGTTATTTATAAAGGAAGCAGTATCATTTTGTATGTTCTCTACTTCTAATATGGCATTATTTCTATCATGAGTTAACTTGGCAAAGTTTGAAAGCAAAGAATCATGATCCAATTTTAATTTTTCATTGTTTTCTTTAATGATCATAGTTTCATTAGAAATAGTATCAAACTTAGAAGTTAAAGACTCATGATCGGATTTCAAAATTACATGCTTGCTTTGTAAATTAATGAAATCATTTTGCAATTTCTTGTAGGCATTCAATAATTTATCACTAGCACAAGCAAGTTCATCATTAGGTAAATCATTAATAGATTTGAACTCGCAAACCTCACTAGGGCTATCGCCTAGTGCTTGTGTGCATGAAGCTCCACATGAACTTGAAGCGGGATCCTCCAAAGCTTGTCGGATCGCCTCTAAGTCTCCTTGATGTGCTTCTATAAATATCCATAAGGTGTAAGCACTATCAAAATGAACAAACTTGTTAGACATAGATGAGTTAAAAGCATTTAGCAAATATTCTAACAAAATGTTATTCATAGTAAACATTCGATGATCATTTTTATTCCACTTGGATTTCTCCAAAATGGGCACAATATAAGCATCATCTATAATTTCCCATAAATCAAAATATTTAGATCTAACAAATAGCTTAAATCTAACACACCATTGGGCATAGGGGAAATTATCTAATCTAGGAGCAACACTAGAATCATAGCCTAAACAAGATGCATCATTCATATCCATAAATTGTAAAAATATGCAAGCAAGATGCAAATGCAATCAAAACAAGATTAGCACAATAAAAAAACTTGGATCTTTAACTCAAGGTGATTAGACCTTAAATCAAAGAGCACCAAGCTCTGATACCAATTGTTAGACCCTAGAGGGGGGTGATTAGGGTCTTATGCTAATCTAATCCGATTAAATGCCAATTAAAATTAATTAACAAGTTATCCTAGCAAGTATGAAATATAACAAGTTATATGAACTAGGATAAGCAATATGAGCAACAAGATATATCCTAACAAAGAGATATAGGCAATGTATGTGCAAGGATATGAAACTAACACAAGGTGATATATCCTACTAAAGAGATATACAATATGATATATGTAAGGATATGTAAACTAACACAAGGGTAAACAATATGAAACAAGATAGAGGATGATATGAATAATGAGACAATGGCGATATGAGCAAAGAGCACAAATATAAATAAACGCCAAAGCACATTCAAACACACTCAAGTGATCACGGAATTCGGACCTTCCGTCCTACGTCTCCGCTCCCCACTCCCGGGGAGAAATCCACTATCACAACCCGGTTTGGAAGCCGGAACTTCTCTACACACTCGGTTTTCTAGCTAACTGAAAACTCTACAACTCACACTCTTGCAATCCCACTCTACACCCTCACAAGTGTTGGACCTAGCCGTGTCTCCCTCAAGTGCTCGGTTACAACCTCTCCCTAGGTTCGTCAACCGACGCCACTCCTCTTGGGACGATCCCCGACTCTCACCACACACTCCTCTCGGTGTACAAGTGTATACAAAGTGTATCCTCACAGCTAGGCTCAATACAATAAATGTTTGTTCTCTAATATGGTTGAGAACACAATGAAAGCTCACACTCAATTGTTACAACTCTCACCAACCCAAATATACTATGTATGAAAATACAATAAGCTCATGTGGGTGTCTGTAAACAATGAGATTTAATAAACAAACTAAACTCAAATAAATCTAGCTTTAATAAGATGATAATCAAACAAATAAATATAAAGCTAGAAAAGAGTTTAGAAAACTTCTCAATAGATGACAATAGATGAAGGGAGAATAGTTGATTGCTCAAACTCCAATAGATGATCTCCTCAAGCTCTTGTGGAATTTTCTTCACAAACAAACTCTTGAAACAAACTTAAAAACTCTTCAACAAACTTGTAAAGCTCTTTTTAAAACTCTCTTAAACATACTTAAACCCTTATTTAACACTTGTTTAAAAAACTTCTTAGATACATTGAAAGAGAACAGCAATGGGGTATTTATACCCACTCAAAATCTCAGCCAAAAACCCCCAAGCAAAAGACAAAAACAGCCCCAGCCAACGGTAACAAAAATAGTCATTGGAAGGAATCTGACTGAGCGGCGGTCGACCAAAAAAAATTCACGGTTGACCGCGATCCAGATCCCAATCTGAGAAAACGAGCAGAGACTTCTTCGGTCGACCGGTGCGGTCGACCGATGGAAATTTTGAGCTCTCGGTCGACCGGTGCGGTCGACCGACAAACTCTCTGCTGCCCACTGACGAATGATCACAGGTGCGGTCGACCGGTGCGGTCGACCGAGGACTGATACATGAAAAACTAATTTTGAAAACTATTTTTCTGATTTTAAAACCCTGTTTAAAATATCAAATAAATTTCAAAAAATGTAAAACTTTGGGGAATGATTGTAGACATGATAATAAATATGCTACAACGACTGGTTTCCAAAAAGGACTTTCCAAATAAAAAATATCATCATTTTGCAAAATAGTCCAAAACACGAAAATGTAAACATGTGAGTTTTGACATTTAGGCTAAACCATGTTTTGAAACTTTGCACAATGATTTTGTAGACTTAATAAAATATGTATATGATTGTTGTTAAGTCTAAAAACTAGGACTACAATATTTTTACAAATACAATAGAAAATGAAACCATTTTGCTTTCACAAATACTCATATGTTTCATATCTAAGTAGTTAAACCAAATCACAATGATAAATATGAAATATGTAATTTCATATTTATAAACATGAAAACTATCAAACCAAAACATATATGTATATATATAACTATATATATACAAAACCAGAACGTGTATGTGTGTATATGATTGAGCTTAAAGTACTAACACACATAATATAAACTCCTAAACTAAATTTCCCAAGCTATCTTGATCTTCAATAAGCTTGACTTGGTACACTTGCGGACGAAGCTTGAACTTGGATCTTGAACTTGAATTGCAAGGCTTCAACCCGACATTCGGCCAACCTCATTTGGATATGATCGTTGAAGCTCTATTCCATCCATCCTCCAACAACGTTGTTTGTCTATAATAAATAAGAAAACACAAATACTAGACAAAGAACATTAGTGGTAAATTGTTTGTTAAACATCATCAAAACAAGAAGGCCAACAGGCTCTAGGCAGCGATGGAGAGGAGGAGGAGGGTGGAGTGAAGGCGGAGGTCCATGGGGTGTGCCGGTTGTGGGGGTGGTCGTCGGTGCTGGCCAAGGCAGTAGAGGAGGGAAGAGGCGACAAGGTGTAGGGGATGGCGGTCGTGGGGCTGCTGGGCGGCGGTTTTATGGCGGCAAGGGGAGGAGGAGGCAGCGACGGCGTCTCGGCGGTCGTGGGGAGAGAGGGAGGCGGGCGACGGCTGTTGGATTGGCCAACTGGGGAGAAGGGAGGCCGACAGGGGAGATGGTCGGAGGAGATCTAAGGAGGGACTGTGAGAGAGGAGAGAGAGAGTTTAGAGTGGTGGCTGAGTTTTTTTTAACAGGGATGGGTTTTCGTTACGGGATATTTATATACATTTATAATATTAGGGTTAGGGTCAGGTATTTAAAACAAAAAAATAATTAAAATAAATAATTACGGGTATTTAAAAATTAAAATAATTACGGACTAATTATCTACAAAAAACATACCAGTTGTATTAATACAACGGCTGATACACAACTGAAGAAATAATACTATAAATTGTATAATTAAATAAGAATAATTAATAAAATATTTAATTACTTATTTTAAAAATCAAATAATTATAGAATAATTATCTACGTGATAAAACGTACCAATTGTGCTAATACGACAAATCATATGTAATAGTTAAAATAATACAATAATTTACATAAATAATACGTAATTAATAATTCAACATAATACACGAAATAATACGTAATAGTAACAATAATACAATATATTATTTAAAATAGTGCATAATAGTATCAATAACACAACAAATTAATTCTAGAAATTTTCACTATATGAAATTTTATAGCTATTAAAATCATTTAAATAATATAAGATTTAGATTTTTAAATCTTAGAAATTCCTAGAAATTCAGAAAAAATACAAATACTCTTTTAAAATTTATAATTAAATATTTTAAAATGCTAGGAAATTATTTTAATTATTATCAAAAATTTACGGTCATTACATCCTACCCCCCTTAAATCAAATTTCATCCTCAAAATTAATGTAACAATGACGAAATATAAAGATAGATTCACTTCAACTCATATAAAGTTCAAAATATATTGCATATCCATAAATAAGAAAAGTCATACAAGGCGATTTAAATAAGATACAAGACAGGACAACTAAGATTTAGGAAAATGATGAGGGTATCGATGTCACATCTCAGACTCAGTTTCCCAAGTCGACTCTCCAGGAGAATCTGGGTGCCACATCACACGAACAAACTTGATGGTCTTGTTCCGGAAGGTCTTCTCCCTTTGGTCCAAAATCGCCACAGGCTGCTTCTCGTATGTCAAATCGGATCGCACCTCAATCTCTAAAAAATCTACGACATGACTCGAATCTCCGACGTACTTCTGCAACTGAGAAACGTGGAATACGTTATGTACTCCAGCCAGGGCGGGTGGTAATGCAAGTCGGTACACCACTTCTCCCACTCTCTCTAATACGTCGAAAGGTCCCACATATCACGGACTTAACTTCCCACGCCTTCCAAAGCGAATGGTTCCTCAGTTGGGGAAAATCTTTAGGAACACATGGTCTCCTGGCTGAAACTCTTAAGTGTTGGCGCTTCGCATTTGCCCAATGTTTGAATCTATCCTGCGCTATGCGAATTACTTCCAAATGATCCTGACTGCATCAACTGATTTATCAATCAACTCCAGGCCAAAAATCTCTCGCTCGCCAACATCGTCCCAACTCAACGGAGAGCGACACTTCCTCCCATACAATGCTGCAAAAGAGTCCATCCAAATGCTAGCCTGGAAGGTATTATTGTATGCAAACTCCACCAAATGCAAGTGATCTCCCCACGACCCGTGAAAGTCAAGCATACAAGCTCTAAACATATCCTCCAAAATTTGAATCGTCCTCACTGACTGCCTATCGGTATCAGGATGATAAGCTGTGCTGAAACTGAGACTGGTCCCTAGACTCACCTACAAACTCTTCCGGAACTAAATCGGGTATCGTGATCTGAAATGATGCACACTAGAACTCCGTGCAATCGCACGATCTCCTACAATACAAGAGATTTACTAACACTCTTGGGGAAGGAACTCATTGAAATATATAGAGATAATTATTTTACCTCCACGTATCTCTGAACAAGATGATCCGTTGACTGTCCCACTCGGAAAGGAATGAAGTGAGCCGTTTCGGTTAATCGATCTACGATCACCCAAATAACGTCATTTTGTCTAGTGCTCCGAGGTAAGCCGGTAACAAAGTCCATGGTGACATGCTACCACTTCCATTCTGGAATAAGCAATGGCTGCAAAAGACCTACGATGTGCTGATGCTCTGCCTTCACCTGCTAACATACAAGGCACTTAGCCACACTACGAGCCACATCTCTCTTCATACCACACCACCAAAAGTTCAGCTTCAGATCCTTGTACATCTTCGTGCCTCCAGGGTGAATAGAATACGGTTGTTTGGTGGAAAATTTGTAATAACAAGACAGTGAAAGAAAAATTAATTTGTATTCTCTCAAAATCGATTACAATTGGATTCCAATTACAAAAGAGAGGAGAATGATCTGGATTCTCCCCTTTGTTTAAATCTGGGTTCTTCACAGTGGCGATGAGGTGCCTCCCTCAAATGCTCGCGTCGAGTTTGCTTCTCGTTGACGATCTGACGTCTTGTTTCACTGGAACGTGACCTCCTCCTCACGATTTGACGTTGTGGAGAACTTGTGTGGCAAGTTTTAGAACTCTGAATGAGTTTGTTTGATCTTAACCGTAATTGGTTAGACAAGTCAATGATCTCTTCTTTGCTGTTAAGGAGAAGGATCCCCAAGCCAACCTCCAAAAGCCAGATCCGAACTAAGCTGATTTCTTAGTTATTTATAGGGGATTAAGGGGTGTAACCGTCCCCTTAATTCGCTCCCAAATGGGGATAATGGGATGTAACCGCCCCTAGAATCCGTGCCTAAATGGGGTTTAGTTGCCCCATTAATCGGGTGTAACAACCCACGTAAACCACTCTCCCGATCGTGGGTGAACAGCGGTTTTCTCGTAACCGTATAGATCGCGTTTGAATACGTCAAAGCCTTGACTTGCGTTCTGGCGGTGATTGGAACTACGCCTGGCAGTGGTTAGAACTGCGTTGGGCAGCGGTGAAAAGAGCTGCGTTGGGCAGCGGTTGGAGCTGCGTTGAGCAGCGGTGAAGAGCTGCGTTGGGCAGCGGTTGGAGCTGCGTTGGGCAGCGGTTGGAGCTGCGTTGAGCAGCGGTGAAGAGCTGCGTTGGGCAGCGGTTGGAGCTGCGTTGAGCAGCGGTGAAGAGCTGCGTTGGGTAGTGGTTAGAGCTGTGTTGGGTAGCGGTTGGAGCTGCGTTGAGCAGTGGTGAAGAGCTGCATTGGGCAGCGGTTAGAGTTGCGTTGAGCAGCGGTGAAGAGCTGCGTTGAGCAGCGATTGGAGGCTGCGTTTAGCAGCGGATGGAGGCTGCGTTTGCAGCTTTCGGAGGCTGCATGCATTCGTGGCTATGAACGCGGTGCGTCTTGATGTTGATACACGGGAAGGACTTCCACGTCTTAGTTTGAAGAGACCGTCGATTTGTAGTTGTTTCTGTCAGAGCGTTGCAAAGATCGTCGTTTTGTAATCTTTAGCTCTTTGATATGTGAGAGTCATCAAATTTTAACCCCTGATGTTGATTGTGAAGGCTGTTGATTAGAGCTTTCATCAGTTGTCGTGAAGATCGTCAGATTGTAACCTTCAGCGTGAAAGTCTTCAAATTGTAGCCTTCTGGAAGTCGTCAAATTGTAACTTCCATCATCGGTGTTTGATGGGGAATCAGCTATCTATTGTGATTTTTAGACAGCCTACAGAACCCCCTCCAAAGTTTTCGAAAGTTCGCGGTTGACTGGGACGAATTTTCAAAATACTTTGGATCTTAACTCTGATTTGATCTTGGAGCTGTTGATTTCTTGTCACAAAGGATTGGTTCTCTACACCCGCTTCAAAGGCATCTTGGTTGAAGGGATTTGACATGCAGGACCTGTGTGAGGATGAGCTTCGATGAGAAACTTTAGCGACTGTACAGGCCACTCATGAGCAGAAGCTCTCAAACGTCATGTCACGGCTCACATCCATTCAGCTAATGGGCCCGAAAATAGTCATAGGATTTTTGGCAAATCCTCAGCCATCAACGGGTTTGATAAGCCTTTACCGACTACCGTTTGAGTCGGGCTAGTATGTGGATTATCTAAGTCCGTTCCACATGTAACGTTGTGCTAAGAGAATGAACCCTCTTAGACTTGATGCTATGATTTTGAATACATAGACTTCGTTATTTTTACGGAAAAAGATTAACCGGCGACACGTGTTAGGCGTAGGCTTATCTCTATTTAGGGATCAAGATAAAGTCCCCCATACGTGTAAGGCATGGATTTTGATGCTACGATATTGAATACGTAGGCTTCGTCACTGGTTTCTTCTTGTGTCACTTGAAACACTAAAAGAAAGTTGAAAGCGCCAGAGGTGTAGTATTAACTTGGCATGAATTTTCACTTAGAGTGAAATTCAAAAATTTTCTTCATAATCACTAGGATAATTCTAGAAAATCTTTAATCCGCTGGGGATTTTATGATGAAAACTTGCTATTCTTGTTGAAAAAGGATTAACAAGTTCGTTGGGGGGTTTGACTGTTAGAGGTGTGATGTTAACCTAACAGTATTTTATAGGCCTATCGCTCTATTGAAGAGAGTCGATAAGTTGATTTGGTCGTTAGAAGTGTGATGTTAACTTGACGGGTTTGTAGACCTATCGCTCTATTGAGAAGAGTCGATAAGTTGATTTTGTCAGAGGTGTGATATTAACGTGACAGGAAGATGTTGCGATCAGGGCAACTTTGAGGAACTATCGCTCTATTGGAGAGAGTCGATAAGTGGATTTTATCAGAGGTGTGATATTAACATGACAGGAAGATGTTGCGACCAGGGCAACTTTGAGTACCTATCATCCTGTTGAAGAGGATTGATAAGTGGATTTTGTCAGAGGTGTGATGTTAACTTGACAGGAATTTGTTGCGATCAGAGCAACTTTGTGGACTCATCATCCTATTGAAGAAGATTGATAAGTGAATTTTGTCAGAAGTATGGGATTAACATGACAAGAATTTATTGCGATCGGAGCAACTTTGTGGACCTATCATCCTGTTGAAGAGGATTGATAAGTAAATTTTGTCAGAGGTATGATATTAACGTGACAAGAGAATGTGTACTTGTGACTTGCACAAGATTTTGGGAATTAGCGTCTCGCTGAGGAAACTTGCTAGGTGAGTTTATTATCTGAAACGATGAGTTTCGATATTTGTGATTTGAATAAGATTTTAAAGACTTAGTGTCTTGCTGGGGAAGATTATGATTTGAACAATTTCGAGGACCTATCATCCTATTGATAAGGATTGATAAGTTGATTGTCAGAGGTGTATTGTTAACGTGACAAATTGGGAATGATGCAAGCTGTATTCATACTCTGTGGGGTGATGATCGTCAGAAGTGTAACGTTAACTCGACGATGTGAAAGATTCGTTATTCTTAATCCAATGGATTCTAAGTAACCAACCCCTAGTCTTGATTAAGACTTAGCAGGGGAATAAAAAGAGGTAGATAAGGCACATCACCTAGTGGGACACTATCCATGAAGTCGGAACAGAGGCATATCACCTGGTAGGCCATTATCTGATGAGTTTGACTATCAGAGGTAACTGTTAACGTGATAGTTTTGTGGACCCACCATCCTATTTAAGAAGATTGGCAAATTGATGGACTATCAGAGGTAACTATTAACGTGATAGTTTTGTGGACCTGCCATCCTATTTAAGAAGATTGGCAAATTGATGGACTATCAGAGGTAACTATTAACGTGATAGTTTTTACGGACCCACCATCCTATTGAAGAGGATTGGTAGGAGAATTTGGAGAGAATGGACTATCAGAGGTGATCATTAACGTGATAGTTTTGGCGGACCCACCATCCTATTGAAGAGGATTGGTGGGGGGATTTGGGAGAAATGGACTATCAGAGGTAACGGTTAACATGATAGTTTTGGTGGACCCACCATCCTACTTGAAGAAGATTGGTGGGGGAATTTGAAGGAAATGGACTATCAGAGGTAACTGTTAACGTGATAGTTTGGTGGACTTCGTGGTTGACAGAGGTGTTCTATTGAACATGACAACTCAGAAAATTTATTGCTCATAATCGAATGAACTATAAATAAACCAACCCCCAGTCTTGAACAAGTGCAGGGGGAAAAGGGTAGACATGGCACATCGCCTAGTGGGCCATTATCTAACGAGTTTGACTATCAGAGGTAACTGTTAACGTGATAGTTATTGGACCTGCCATCTTACTGAAGAGGATTGACTTCAGTGGCCGTAGTATCTTCTGGTTCTGACTGGGAAGAGTGAGCTTGGTTCGATTGCTCAGGAGAAGATTAGGCTTGGTCCGATTGCTCAGGTTGATCTTGCCTACTTTGTTCTTCAGCTTTGATCCTGATAATGATCTTCTGAGCCTGTTCGCCTTGAGAGATCAGTTGTCTCCAGGAACGGCATTCTGCAACCCCTATCCGAGCTAGGATGTTGGTCTGTAAGTTGTGTCGACAGGTCTCTACTAAGGTAGACTGTGTCATACCTGATGAACACCGGAGAGCCATGGTTCGGAACCTCTTGACGAAGGCTTTGACGGACTCCCTCTTCTTCTGCTTAGTGGCGAGAAGAGTATGGATGGAGACTTCTATATCCTCTTCAAAGAATCTTGATAGGAAGAGTCTCTCTAGATCTGCCCACTTTTGGATACATCCTGCAGGCAGTTTCCTGAACCATTCAAAGGCAACTCCCTTGAGGGTGCCAATGAACAATCAAGCCAGTATGGCGTCGTTTGATATCACATTCCTAGTCTATGACTTGAAATGATAGATATGTTGGTTCGGTGATCCCGTGCCGTCAAAAGTTTGTAGCATCGGGATCTCGAATTTTGGAGGATAAGGAGTTGCATCCCATTCGGCAGGATAGGGCCTAACAACTCCCTCGTCTTGGAGCTCGCTTCTGTTAGTGATGGCATTAAGACGGGCTTCCAATTCTTCCATTTTAGCTGACTGAGGATTCTACTCATTCTCAACTTTCCTTCCTTCATCAGAGGAAGATTCTAGGTTGTGGGCTTCTTGGTCAGAAGACGTGTCATTAACCATTTTTCCCTTCCCTTTGCTTGTGTGAGGTCGGGATGAAGATGTTCTTTCCCTTCGGAAAGATTCTTGCCTAGATTTGGCCTTGTCTGCGACGAGTTGAGTCAACAGGGCCAAAAGTTCATTGATGGCCTCCTGCTAAGATTTGAGCATGGCCTCTTGCTCATCAAGTCTCTTCGCGAGATCTTCATGGTTTCCCGTCATATAAGCGGAGCTCTCATGTTCAACAAAAGAGCTTGATGATTGGGACTCTGCAATGGCTGAGTGTTCATCATCAGAATTGGTTCCTCTGGCTAACCTCCGATAGTTGATAGGGGGAATGGCTCCTGTTCGCGTCCGAGTGCGTTGGTAGACTCCTTCAAACTCGTTAGCGATTTCTTTGACAGTCGGTGAACAACTTGTCTCAGAATTATCAGAACTAGAACCTGAGGCTTTCCCTCTACCAATCACATTGATAGTGACCCTGGGATATTCGGTCTCTGGAGACTTCTTCATGTGAGAACGTCGTCGTTGGTTGGGCAAAGCAATGTTCATAAATTGGTCGAACACCAACAGTTTGGCCGCATATGAGCAGTATTGACATCCTGAGAGGACCATATGAATCAGTCATTCACATTGGAATGAATGAATGTCTTGTTGCATCGGTCTTTCTCTCGATATGAACTCTCTCAAATCTGTTGTGAAGATTCGAGGAGAATTACTCACTGCTCGTGAGGTTTGAATTGGAACCCCCAGTCTATGATTGGACAGGACTGGCTCTTGGTGAACATGAATCTGGTTGAGATGCCTTGGATCCATGAACTTCTTATATCCGCCCCTCAATTTAATCGCGCTACGTAGAGTATTCGGGGGTCTCGCTTCCGAATACTAAGTCCTCTCCTTCAGAGAGGGGACTGTATGAACAGTGCAACCCCCAAGGAAGACAGTCCTTCAACAAGTTGGCCACCATTGGAGCTTTAGTCTCCTTGAATACTTTGCGGATCTTGCTCATAGCCTTAGGGCTAAGGGATCCGGAGGAGAGGGCCTCCTCAAACTTGGCTTGATCAAACTCTACCACGAGAGTTTCGACGATTATTCCAGTAAGATGAACATCGGATTGCGCCATCATTTCTTCGTCAGAGAAGCTAGTCCCATGCGGAGTCGCCATCTTTTGTTTGGTGGAAAATTTGTAATAACAAGACAGTGAAAGAAAAATTAATTTGTATTCTCTCAAAATCGATTACAATTGGATTCCGATTACAAAAGAGAGGAGAATGATCTGGATTCTCCCCTTTGTTTAAATCTGGGTTCTTCACGGTGGCGATGAGGTGCCTCCCTCGAATGCTCGCGTCGAGTTTGCTTCTCGTTGACGATCCGACATCTTGTTTCACTGGAACGTGACCTCCTCCTCACGATTTGACGTTATGGAGAACTTGCATGGCAAGTTTTAGAACTCTAAATGAGTTTGTTTGATCTTAACCATAATTGGTTAGACAAGCCAAGGATCTCTTCTTTGCTGTTAAGGAGAAGGATCCCCAAGCCAACCTCCAAAAGCCAGATCCGAACTAAGCTGATTTCTTAGTTATTTATAGGGGATTAAGGGGTGTAACCGTCCCCTTAATTCGCTCCTAAATGGGGATAATAGGATGTAACCGCCCCTATAATCCGCGCCTAAATGGGGGTTTAGTTGCCCCATTAATCGGGTGTAACAACCCACGTAAACCACTCTCCCGATCGTGGGTGAATAGCGGTCTTCTCGTAACCGTATAGATCGCGTTTGAATACGTCAGAGCCTTGACTTGCGTTCTGGCAGTGATTGGAACTGCGCCTGGCAGTGGTTAGAACTGCGTTGGGCAGCGGTGAAGAGAGCTACGTTGGGCAGCGGTTGGAGCTACGTTGAGCAGTGGTGAAGAGCTGCGTTGCGCGGCGGTGAAGAGCTGCGTTGGGCAGCGGTTGGAGCTGCGTTGCGCAGCGGTGAAGAGCTGCGTTGAGCAGCGGTTGGAGCTGCGTTGAGCAACGGTGAAGAGCTGTGTTGGGTAGCAGCGGTGAAGAGCTGCGTTGGGCAGCGGTTGGAGCTGCGTTGCGCAGCAGTGAAGAGCTGCGTTGGGCAGCAGTTGGAGCTGTGTTGAGCAGCGGTGAAGAGCTGCGTTGGGCAGCGGTTGGAGGCTGCGTTGAGCAGCGGTGAAGAGCTGTGTTGGGCAACGGTTAGAGCTGCGTTGGGCAGCGGTTAGAGCTGCGTTGAGCAGCGGTGAAGAGCTGCGTTGGGCAGTGGTTAGAGCTGCGTTGAGCAGCGCTGAAGAGCTGCATTGGGCAGCGGTTGGAGGCTGCGTTTAGTAGCGGATGGAGGTTGCGTTTGCAGCTTTCGGAGGCTGCATTTGAGCTGCATTCGTGGCTATGAACGCGGTGCGTCTTGATGCTGATACGCGGGAAGGACTTCCACGTCTTGGTTTGAAGAGACCGTCGATTTGTAGTTGTTTCTGTCAGAGCGTTGCAAAGATCGTCGTTTTGTAATCTTTAGCTCTTTGATATGTGAGAGTCGTCAAATTGTAACCCCTGATGTTGATTGTGAAGGCTGTTGATTAGAGCTTTCATCAGTTATCGTGAAGATCGTCAGATTGTAACCTTCAGCGTGAAAGTCTTCAAATTGTAGCCTTCTGGAAGTCGTCAAATTGTAACTTCCATCATCGGTGTTTGATGGGGAATCAGCTATCTATTGTGATTTTTAGACAGCCTACATCGGTGAGTTATGAGCTTCCCATAATATCTCCTCTCGAACATCTCCTCCTGGTACGCATATACGACTCCTAAATCGTAAGGATCTGTCCTCATGAACAGCAAATTCTGGTCGAAGACCAGTCACTGCTAACTCTCTTCACTTCTGAAGAAATGAGTCACCTGCTTAAGCAGCCTTGATTCGCTCGACCAATGTCGATTGAATCTGAAGTTTCATCAAAGAAGTAGTGACTCCTGGAAGAAGAACTTCTATACTCATATCCCTCAATTTCCGCTGAAATCTCCACTGAGCTGTGAGGGTCATGATCGCCGGTAATAGGCTTAAAGCATCTGGTACTACATTGACCTTGCCAGGGTGGTACTGAAGATCAATGTCGTAATTTGCCATCAACTCTAACCACCGGCGTTGCCTCATGTTGAGCTCCTTCTGAGTAAATATGTACTTCTAGCTCTTGTGGTCAGTGAACACCTTCACTTGCTCTCCCAACAGATAATGCCTCTAAAGCTTAAGGGCAAAAATCACAGCTACCAACTCCAACTCGTGGGTAGGATAATTCTGCTCATGCTTCTTCAACTGACGAGAAGCATATGCTACCATATGACCATCCTGCTGAAGAACGCATCCCAATCCTCTACCTGATGCATCGCAAAACACCTCAAAGTTCTCGCTCTTATCTGGTATCGTCAAGACCGGGGCCGAGATCAGTCGAGACTTTAACTCCTCAAACGCCTGCTCATAAGCGTCGGACCAAACAAACTTAATATCCTTCCTTGTAAGTCGCGTCATCGGCTCCGCAATCTTCAAAAAATCTCTGATGAAGCGACGGTAGTAACCAGCTAATCCTAGGAAGCTCTTAATGTCAGACACCAACTTAAGGATAGGCCAATCCTTCACTATAGATACCTTCTCTGGATCCACTGATATGCCATCTCCTGACACTATGTGTCCTAGAAACGTAATACGATCTAGCCAGAACTGACACTTACTATACTTGGCGAATAGCTGATGCTCTCTCAAGGTCTTCAACACGTACCGCAAATGCTCTGCATGCTCTGCTTCACTCTTAGAGTACACTAAGATGTAATCAATAAAGACCTCCACAAACTTGTCCAATACATCATAGAATACCGGATTCATCAGGTTCATGAATGTCGCCTGTCACTCCCTACTTCCCAAATACCCAGGAATCAGAACGTGAACAAGCCCGCGATGTATTAGATTAAAGAGAAAAATAAAAATAATCATTTCTCCTTAACCTAATATGCTAAGCTTCTGGAAATAAATAAAATGTAAAAGCACAGGTCACCGATCACAGTAACGAGAATATAATAACAACTTAGAATAAGAGAATACATATCACAAATGATTATCATCCAAGACATAATATTCTGATCAAACATGACCTTATAAAAAATTAAACAAATGAATGCCGAAGAGATACAAAATACACTGATCAAAAGGAATTGACAGTGCTACAAAAAAAACTAGGATCAATAACTAAGCTTCGGCTTCTTCTTCTGTTCTGTCTGTAAGGCATTCCTGCTGAGAATCCTCTGGCTCCTGGCGATCTCCCAGCTGGACCTGTCTTTCCTCTAAGTTTGACGTACACCAGAGAAAACAGGTGTATGTCAGCGTGCATGGCACACGGCAAGACCCCACAAAACAATAGAGCGAATGAAAACCCAAACGGAAAACGATACGATAACAGAAATAACAAAAAAAACATGCAACTGGAAGTCCAACAAAATCAACCAACAAGTCGATCATGCAGCAAGCGATCAAAATAATCATCCAAGTAACAAGATCATACAACTAGATGGAATTAATACTTAAAAATCTACAACAAGAGACGTAGTACGTCGAGCGAAATAATCCAAACAAGGAAACCCTCATGTATATACCATATATCTCAAATTGTAGATAATTAAATATTAATCCCGATCTATGTATGAAAGGAAATACAACTAGCCTACATCTCATAAGAAATCATACCTAGCCAAGAAACGAGGTCATGTAACTAGCTATCCTATAACAGGTCACTGGTCCACATCTCATACAAAGTCAACGCTCATATTACTGGATAACTGACTGTTCACAAATCCTCTACGCGCATCCAACCCCGTGAAATAAACGGCTAGAGGATGTTTGCGTCAAAAGTTGATGTTTTCATTGTCATCGAATCTATTACAACTTTGGTCGTTACAATAAACTCGAATAAAATAAAAAAAGTTTATCTTTTTATAAGATCTCCTTACACAATAAAAGTAAAAAGTTTACAACTTTATCAAATAAACGCAGAGAGATCGTTTATCACCCGCTGCTTTGTATAGGATCTTCGCCTGTGCTGGGGTTTATCCGTGGACTGCCTCGGATCGGATCCGGTTGACAGAAAATTGACAGAGCTCCTACTTCACAGAGGAAGTATTCGCTTGAAGTGCTGAAATTGACCAAGAAAAATCAGTACCTCTTCTCGAGATTAAGACCAAGCCTAATCTCGAGGAACGGGCGGACAGGGCTTCAGATCTCTCAAACTCTCTCTATTTATGCTGAAGAACTTCGCCGAGATCAGTTAGCCTCCTCTAAAATTTGTGCTCCCTTGACTCCTCGATCCGACAGCACCTCGCCCTCTTGATAGTAATCCGCCTCCGTGAATTGAGCCCTGTTTCCGGTAAAAGTTGCTGTTTTCATTGATGTTCTCTTTTTGAGATCTGTTACAAC
>BQKN01065401.1:528948-538998 GCA_022839385.1 Asparagus kiusianus
AACCCCCCCCCCCCCCCCCCTCTAGGGTCTAACAACAGGACTTTTCCTATCATGCGTTCTCCTCCACTGCTTAGGAGGATGATTACGACTCCCAGCCTGATAAACTGCTTGGGATTCATTCAACGGGCCTAAGCGTTCTTTAACCAGGGCTTTGTCTCGACCCGCGTGCGAAAGACCAAGACGATCCGTGATCTTCATCTTAAATCGGGACAAATCCATACTGTCGCGGTGCTCCATCGGAGATGCAGAACTCAAAGGGATAGACAAAACAGGTACAGAACGTCTTCTGTCTTGACCGTGGCGCGGTTCAGACTTGAGTGACCCGCGGGTTAGAGGGTCGGATTTGGGTGACCCGCGACTTGGAGGGTCAGATTTAGGTGACCCGCGAGCTGGAGGGTCGGATTTGGGTGACCTGCGGCTTAGAGGGTCAGATTTGGGTGGCCTACAAGTTGGAGGGTCGGATCTGGGTGACCCGCGACTTGGAGGGTCGGATTTGAGTGACCCGCATTTTTCGATCATTTCGGCCGCCGTCTTGGATTTTGTCCTCCATACTTTATGCAGTCTTGGTGGCTTCTTTTCCACTTCTTCCTGTTTCAGTTTTTTCACTTCTCACACGAGAATTCGTGTGTGCGCAATCAAGGCACGACGCTTCTGAATGCGCTCCTCGAGGGTTGAGCGGGTCCATTTGACTTGGATCCATTCATTCGTCGTTGGTTTGGAGAAGAGGCCATTTGTGTGCTGTTGAGGGGGTTGGCATCTTCTGGACTTCAGATCCGTTTCGTAGTGAATCCAGTCAACTGGTTCTAAAGCCTTAGCAAGTCGGCGCGTAAGTCGTTGGCGCAGTCTTTGGCGTGCCCTCTTTGATAGGGTAGGCATGCCTTCATCAATTGACCCCCTTGATGGAGGAAAGGTCCAGATCTATAGATCCAGGCTTGTTGGTGTCCGGAGGAGCGTTGCAAGGCGAGATTCCAACAGTAACAGGGGCTTTGATATTCCTGCACTTGCGAGGGGCAGAGGATCTGGAGGAGGAGGATGAAAGATACTCCTCGAACTTCAGTTGGTCAAATTCGTACTCGACCTCTTCGTTAACCGGATCCGGATCCGTGGTTGCGACACAATAGCTTCAGTAACGAAGTTGTTGGCTCCCAATGTAGTCGCAAATCTTTGCCTGTGCTAGGGTTTATCCGTGGACCGCCTCAGATCGGATCCGGTTGATAGAAAATTAACAAAGCTCCTACTTCACAGAGGAAGTATTCGCTTGAAGCGCTAAAATCGACCAAGCGAAATCAATAGCTCTTCTCGAGATTAAGATCAAGTCTAATCTCAAGGAACGGGCAGACGGGGTCTCAGATCTCTCAAACTCTCCCTCTTTATGCTGAAAAACTTCGCCGAGATCAGTTAGCCTCCTCTGAAATTCATGCTCCCTTGACTCCTCGATCTGGCAGCACCTCGCCCTCTTGATAATAATCCACCTCCGTGAATTGAGCCCCTAGGCCTGTATTTATAGGCTTCGGTTGGGGGTTTTCGGATAAGAATGATGGATTTAACCATATCTTCAGTTAATAACAGCCTAACCACATTTGTGGATGATATCAAGTCAGTTAGGAACCCCTGAAACCGATAAATCCTACGAAAACCTCTTTGAAAACCGTCAAAACACGTCAGGGGGTCAAAATAGCGCAACGGACGCTGCTAACCCGCGGTTCGTCACCTAAACTTATGAACATTAACTTCCCCATCCCAACTCTTCTCGTTTTTCTAAATCAACAGTCGTATTCCACACTGAAACTCTGGTTCACCACCTAAACTTAGTCAACACACCCACACATATCACTAGGTCTGTTCATGACGCATGAGGCCACTAAGTCATAAACTACTAAGGGTTCTCAAATACAACCAGGAACAATCAGTGCAACTAATCATGTACAATAATATCATAGCATATCAGATAACCAAGATTAAGAATTATAAATCATAAACAGAGTCTACATAATTCAAAAATATTTCCTTTTCCAAAATAATTTCTTTTAAAATTACCATAAATTTTCTCAAATGATTTCGTTCTCAAATAAATTCTTTTTAATTAATATAATTATCCAAAAATGATTCCGCAACCGAAATAAATTCTTTTAATTCATAATAATTATTCTAAAATAATCTTTTCTCAAAATAGTTTAATAATTCAAAATAACCTATTTTTCCAAAATAAATTATTTTAAATCATCTATTTTAATAATTATTCAAAATCAACTCCTTTTCCAAATAATCTCTTTTCTCATCAGAATAATTCTAAAAACATCTCAAAATAACCACTTTTGCACAAAATAATTATTCTTTTAAATTACTTATCATAACATCATTATTTAATATTAATTATCACAAACCCACGTAGATATATCACAACATACCACGTAATCATAATACAGTCTATCTATGCATATAATTAAATTCACAGATCTAAAATTGAAATGACAGTCAATGAGCAAGAGGGATCTTACCTAGGGGTTTTGTCGAACAATTCGACATTGACGTACGAGTTCGCGGGTCTAATCTAAGTGTGGGGGTTGGATCTGAAGGAGTTTGACGACGAGGAGAGGAGGAGAGGAGGCGGCATGAAGGCGGGGAGTTCGGACAATGACGCGACGGTTGAGGAGGCATTGGGTAGAGGAGGACGCTGAGGCGAGCTTTAAAGGGGCTGCAGGGGTGTGCTCGCTGCATGAGGAGGTGCGGGTGTTGGTAGTGGCTGAGGTGGAGAAGAAGGCGTGGCTGCGGGCATGGAGTCATGGCGCAGATCTGGGCGACGAGGGGGCTGCTAGTGGTGAGGTGTGGGTGGTTGTCAAGGGGCTGTTTGGGTAGTGGCGTGGGCGGTTATTGGGGTGGATTGGGAGGCGGTGATGGTGAGGCAGCGGATGATGGAGGAGGTCTGGTCAGCGGTTGAAGCTTGGGGCTAAGGTAGCGGGGTAAGCAGCGGAGATCTGAGGCGGCAACGTGGGGGAAGCGGTTGTGGTTTGGGGTGGTGATGGTGGCGTGGGACTGAGTTCGAGGAAAGAGCGAAGGAGGCGAGAGGGGAGGAAAAATATGTGAGTGCTAAGGTGGTGACGAGGGGCTGTGGGCGGTGACGGAAGAGAGGGAATGAGAGAGGAGTAGGGGATCTTGGGGTCGTCGTGCTCGCGGTTGAAGTAGATGTTGGCCTCTTTGTTTTGATGATGTTTAACAAATAATTTATCACTAATGTTGTTTGTCTAGTATTTGTGCTTATCTATTTATTGTAGACAAACAACATATTGGAGGATGGATAGAATCGAGCATTCACGATCATATCCAATGGAGGTTGGCGGAATTGTGGAGTGAAGCAATACAATTCAAGTTCAAGATCCAAGTTCAAGCTTCATCTGCAAGATTACCAAGTCAAGCTTATTGAAGATCAAGATCAAGCTTGGGTAATTTAGTTTAGGTTTTATATTATGTGTGTTAGTACCTTAAGCCCAATCATATATACACATACATTTTATTGGTTTCTATGTATATATATATATATATACACACATTTTGACTTTTTGTTTATCCACAAATAAAATTTTTTACTAGCATATAAATAAATACTTATATTCATACATGTTTGTTTTTACGTGGATAAATTGGTTTGGTTAATTTCAAAGATATGAAACAAATATATATATTCATATTCATACTCATGTTTTATATTCTACTGTATTTGTGAAAATACTATATTCATTGTTTATAGACTTCATAACAATAGTACATCTTTCTTCAAGTCTATAAAATCATTTTGTATTGTTTCAAAACATGGTTAAGCTAAAATGTCAAAACTCATATGTTTACATTTTCATGTTTTGGACTATTTTGCAAAATAATGATATTTTTCATTTGGGAGGTTCTTTTTTAAAACCAATTTTTGTAACATGTGTATTATCATATCTATAATCATTTTCCAAAGTTTTACATGTTTTAGAATTTATTTGATATTTTTAAACAGGGTTTCAAAATCATCAAACTGCTTCTAAACATGTTTTTCTCATATATCACTTTGCGGTCGACCGCCCCTGAGTCCAGAGACTTAGTATGTTTCTTGATGGCTCGCGGTCGACCGGATGCAGTCCAGAGAGTTTCACGGTCGACCGTCACGGTCGACCGTCTATTGTCCAGAGCCAAACCCTGGCCTTTTTGTTGCTCGCGGTCGACCGTGAGTTTTCCACGGTCGACCGCCAATCGCCCAATGGCTAGTTTTTGTACAGAATCAGATTTCTAATTCTTGGGTTTTTTAGTCTTTTCCTTTGGGGTTTTTGGCTGAGGTTATGGGTGGCTATAAATAACCCCTTGCTCTCATCCTTCATAACAATCCAATGAGAATGTTTTAAACAAGTTTAACAAGGGTTTTAAAGTTTGTTTTGTGTGTTTTAAAAGAGTTTGGTTTGTGAAGACTATTTCACAAGTGGAGGAGATCATCTACATTGTTTGGGCTTCATCTTAATCCATCTCTCCATCTTGTTTTTTCAGAGAAGAATTTCTAAACTCATATCTAGCTTTACATTTACATATTTGTTCGATTGTCTTTCTTTAAAACTAGTTTTTACATTGAGTATAGATTTAATAAATCTTATTGTTACACATACCCACATTGAGCTTATAGTATTTACATATATAGTATAATTGGGGTTGTGAGAGTTTGTAACATTGATTTGTGCTTAATTGAGTTCTCATCCATTGTAGAGAACAACTATTTTTGTATTCGTGCTTAATTATGAGTATGATCTCGTGAGATCAATTGTGTAGTTGTGAAGTTTTCGGTTAGCTAGAAAACCGAGTGTGAGTGTTAGTGAACGTTGATCAGTGAGCGTTAAAAACCGACGTTGTGAGGTATAAACGTTATTCGGGTTAGCGTAGAAAACCCAGTTGTGATAGTGGATTTCTCCCCGGGAGTGGGAGCGGAGACGTAAAATTGAAGGTCCGAACTCCGTGATCATATTGTGTGTTTGCATTGCTTATACTGTCCTATCATAATTGTATCTTTAGTTTAGATTGTTTACCCTTGTGTTGTTTATATATCCTTGCATATATTTTACCATATAGGATATATCTCTTTGTTTATATTGCATATTCTTACTCATAACATATTGTATATCTATCTTATAAGAATAATTTATTAATTAGTTTTAATTAGCATAAAATCAGATTAGATTAATATAAGACCCTAATCACCCCCCCTAGGGTCCAACAATTGGTATCAGAGCTTGGTGTTCTTTGATTTAAGGTCTAATCGTCTTGAGTTAAAGATCCAAGTTATCTTTTTGTGCTAATCTTGTTTTGATTTTATTTGTCTTGCTTACACATATATATATTTATCATGGACATGAATTGTGCACCTTTATTAGGCTATGAATCAAATGTTGCTCCTAAATTCATTAATTTTCCCTATGCACAATGGGCTTCTAGATTTAAACTATTTGTGCAATCTAAAAATATTAATTTATGGGGAATTATTGATAATACTTATATTGTACCCACTATGGAGAAATCCAAGTGGAGTAAAAAATGACAAAAGATTGTTTACCATGAACAAGATTGTGTTAGAATATATACTTAATGCACTTGATTCTTCTATTTCTAACAAGCTTGCTCATTTTGATAGTGCTTACAAATTGTGGATATTCATAGAAGCACATCATGGTAACTTGGAGGAGATCCAAAAGATTCCGATAGATTCTTCCTCAAGTAATATTGGAGCTTCATCATGCACACAGCCACTAGGCGTTAGCCCTAGTGTGGTATGTGGTTCCGAACCCGATAATCATTTATCTAGTGATGAACTTGCTTGTGCTAGTAAAAAATTATTGTATGCCTATAACAAATTGCATAAAGAATTCATAGATTTACAAAGTAAGCATGTTAATTTAGAATCCGATCATGAGTTGTTAGGTTCCAAATTTGATGTCATTGTAAAAGAAAATACATTGCTTAAAGAAAA
Organism: Asparagus kiusianus; assembly: GCA_022839385.1. Classification (NCBI taxonomy): domain Eukaryota; kingdom Viridiplantae; phylum Streptophyta; class Magnoliopsida; order Asparagales; family Asparagaceae; genus Asparagus; species Asparagus kiusianus. The sequence continues at coordinate 534,935 of BQKN01065401.1, forward strand.
CAATGACTTATTGAATTTGGAAACTAAAAAATTGACCTCATCTATTTCTAGCTTAACTCATGAAAGAGATAATGCCATGTTAGAAGTAGTGAACATAAAAAAATAATACTGCTTCTTTTATAAATGACTATTTATGTTCTACTTCTAATAAAAATGCATATGTGCCAAATGATGAGTTGAATGTTGTTAAAAATCACACTTCATCCTTAGACTCAACTCTTAATACATGCATTAATAATCATAAGAAGATTATGGATATGTGCGTCAAATCTAAGTCAAAATCATCCACTCATTATGCACACATATATAGCAAAGTTTACAAGTACTCTATTTGCGACCGTAAAGGCCATTTAGCTAATTTTGCTATGATGCACACAAACATAAAAATATCAATGCTCTTTGTGCATCTCATCAAGTTTCTTCATCACATGTACACATACATGCACCCATTGTTCATCATAAGCATACTCATGTGTATAGATGTGATCATTGTGGTCGTTTTGGTCATTTGGCCAAGTTTTGCTTTGATTTGAAAAAGAACTCAAATTTGCCAAATGCTTCTAGTAGACCACATGTTTTTAAATGTAATGTTTGTGGTAGGTTTGGAAATCTTGCAAATTTTTGTTATGATATGCAAAAAACTTCTAAGTTGCAATATGTTCCAAATAGACCATTGTTTAAAAATATTTCTTATTTGCAAAATAATTCTAAAAGACAATCTTTATTTGCAAATGATTCCCATGCACAAGCTAATAGTCCACAAAAATAAATGGATCTCTTTTATTGCACATATTACAATCAGAATGGTCATTTGAGTGATTATTGCTTTGACCGTGTTAGTGCACTACATGCGCCCAAGAGGGTTCATAACTCTAGGGCTTTGAGCTTTATTGATAGGGGTCATGCCCCTAAACAATCCGGCACCAAGAATGCTTGGGTGCCAAAATAATTTTTAACCAAGAATTTTAGTGTTTTTATTTTTTTTCTTTTTTCTTGGTTTTGAAAACTTATACTTTAAACTTTTGAACATGAAAACAATTCTTTTTATTGGTCAAATTCTTTTATTTTCATAATTATTTGTTTTGATTTTGATGAGAGGTTTGTGTTTATATAACCCCCTGGTTTATTGGGTGTTTATTCCTAAATCTTATTTACCGGGTACTAATAATCTTTATATGGGTTAGAACAAGCTTAAGAGCTTGATATATTGTTGCCTCTCTTGCATTTTGTCAAAAAAATTGTTTTGATTGGTTGCTTTGAATTCATTATATAGCATAAATAGATGATTCAAATTTCAAATATGCTTTATAATGTATTCTATGAGTGGTTTGATCAAGTTCTACAAAGAAAACTTGCTTTATTGATCAAACATCATTTTTAGGTTTAAATCTTGATTTATGATTTCATTTGAGTAATTTGTTTTTACTTGAAAACTTTTTTCATGATTCTCATGTTTTTCTTTCTTTTGATTTCATAAATCTATTTTATACATGGTTCTTATGTTAGTGTAATGAGACACTATCTTCATAATGACATATCTATATGTGTTCTTTTTGTCCTCTTGTATGTGAGTAATATTTAGCATATTTTTTATTTATGCTTGCTCACAAGCTTGCCTTAGCATTCATTTCATGCATCCTTTGAGGCATTTTGTAGGGGGAGCAATCCCTATATTTGTTTTATACTCACCCATGCTTATTTGTAGGCGGAGCTTTCACTCTCTTTATTATTTTGTTTTCCTCTTTTTGATGTTGTCAAAGGGGGAGAAATATTGTGAGTATATCTTATTTTGGTTATATGCATGATAATTCTAATTTACATATTAACTTCCTTTCATGTATATATCTTTTTTGTAAATTGTTTGTCATCATCAAAAAGGGGGAGATTGTTGGCCTCTTTGTTTTGATGATGTTTAACAAACAATTTATCACTAATGTTGTTTGTCTAGTGTTTGTGCTTATCTATTTATTGTAGACAAAATAACATGTTGGAGGATGGATGGAATCGAGCATTCACGATCATATTCAATGGAGGTTGGCGGAATTGTGGAGTGAAGCAATGTAATTCAAGTTCAAGATCCAAGTTCAAGCTTCATCCGCAAGATTACCAAGTCAAGCTTATTGAAGTTCAAGATCAAGCTTGGGTAATTTAGTGTAGGTTTTATATTATGTGTGTTAGTACCTTAAGCTCAATCATATATACACACACATTTTATTGGTTTCTATGTATATATATATATATATATATATATATATATATATATATATATACACACACACACACACACACACATTTTGACTTTTTGCTTATCCACAAACAAAGTTTTTACTACCATATAAATAAATATTTATATTCATGCATGTTTGTTTTTACGTGGATAAATTGGTTTGGTTTAATTTCATAGATATGAAACAAATATATATTCATATTCATACTCATATGTTTCATATTCTATTATATTTGTGAAAATACTATATTTATTGTTTATAGACTTTATAACAATAGTCTACATCTTTCTTCAAGTCTATAAAATCATTTTGTATTGTTTTAAAACATGGTTATGCTAAAATGTCAAAACTCATATGTTTACATTTTCATGTTTTAGACTATTTTGCAAAATAATGATATTTTTCATTTGGGAGGTTCTTTTTTAAAACCAATTTTTGTAACATGTGTATTATCATATCTATAATCATTTTCCAAAGTTTTACATGTTTTAGAATTTATTTGATATTTTTAAACAGGGTTTGAAAATCATCAAACTGCTTCTAAACCTGTTTTTCTCATATATCAGTTTGCGGTCGACCGTCACGGTCAACCGCCCCTGAGTCCAGAGACTCAGTATGTTTCTTGATGGCTCGTGGTCAACCGGATGCAGTCCAGAGAGTTTCGCGTTCGACCGCCACGGTCGACCGTCTGTTGTCCAGAGCCAAACCCTGGCCTTTTTGTTGCTCGCGGTCGACCGTGAGTTTTTCACGGTCGACCATTGATCGCCCAACGGCTAGTTTTTGTACAGAATCAGATTTCTGATTCTTGGGTTTTTTGGTCTTTTCCTTTGGGGTTTTTGGTTTAGGTTTTGGGTGGCTATAAATACCCCTTTGCTCTCATCCTTCATAACAATCCAATGAGAATATTTTAAACAAGTTTAACAAGGGTTTTAAAGTTTGTTTTGTGTGTTTTAAAAGAGTTTGGTTTGTGAAGACTGTTTCACAAGTGGAGGAGATTATCTACATTGTTTGGGCTTCATCTTAATCCATCTCTCCATCTTGTTTTTCAGAGAAGAATTTCTAAACTCATATCTAGCTTTACATTTACATATTTGTTTGATTGTCTTTCTTTAAAGCTAGTTTTTACATTGAGTTTAGATTTAATAAATCTTATTGTTATACACACCCACATTGAGCTTATAGTATTTACATATATAGTATAATTGGGGTTGTGAGAGTTTGTAATATTGATTTGTACTTAATTGAGTTCTCATCCATTGTAGAGAACAACTATTGTTGCATTCGTGCTTAATTGTGAGTGTGATCTCGTGGAGATCAATTGTGTAGTTGTAAAGTTTTTGGTTAGCTAGAAAACCGAGTGTGAGTGTTTGTGAACGTTGATTGGTGAGCGTTGAAAACCGACATTGTGAGGTGTAAACGTTATTCGGGTTAGCGTAGAAAACCCGGTTGTGATAGTGAATTTCTCCCCGGGAGTGGGGAGCGGAGACATAGGACGGAAGGTCCGAACTCCGTGATCATATTGTGTGTTTGCATTGTTTATATTGCCCTATCACAATTGTATCTTTAGTTTAGATTGTGTACCCTTGTATTGTTTATATATCCTTGCATATATTTCATCATATAAGATATATCTCTTTGTTTATATTGCATATTCTTGCTCATAACATATTGTATATCTATCTTGTAAGAATAATTTATTAATTAGTTTTAATTGGCATAAAATTAGATTAGATTATCATAAGACCCTAATCACCCCCCAGGGTCCAACAGTAGAGGGGGAAACTAGCGGTTGTGAAAACGTGAATAGGAGAGAGATTTGTATATATATATATATAT
>BQKN01065401.1:548154-616896 GCA_022839385.1 Asparagus kiusianus
GTTCTCCAGTATTTCATTCAGATAGTTTTGTATAAGGGTATGTTTGACCCGAATATTATGTCTTGGATGATATTCATTTGTGATATGATATGTATTATTTTATTCTGTGTTGTTCATTATATTCTTGCTGATTGTGATCGGGGACCTGTGACTTCGTATTATATTTATTTCCAGATGCTTAGCGTATTAGGTTGAGGAGAAATATTTATTCTCCTTGATCTAATACGTCGCGGGCTTGTTCACGTTCCGATTCCCGGGTATTTTGGGAAACGGGGCGTGACATGCACGAACATAAGCTTATTAAAAACTTGATTTTGTAAATTCAAATAAACATAACAAATTAATTCAAAAATTGATAAAACTTTGGGAAACATTTATAAATATGAAATTGAACAAGTTAGAAAAAGGATTTCTCAAATTGAGTTTCCCATTTATGAAAACTCATGTATTTTGCAAGTGTGTCCAAAACATAAAAATGTGATATACATGAAATTTAATGTTTTGATATAAACAATGTTTTGAAACCCTATGAAATAATTTTATAGACTTAATAAAATATGTATACAGTGATTGTTAAGTCCATAAACCAAAACTTGTGTATATATATAACTATATATATAAAAACCAAATGTGTGTGTGTATATATGATTGAGCTTAAAGTACTAACACACATAATATAAAACCTAAACTAAATATACCCAAGCTTAATTGATCTTCGATGCAGCTCTTGGTACACTTGCGGATGAAGCTAGAACTTAGATCTTTAATTTGAATTGCATAGGCTTCACTCCTCAATTCCGTCAACCTCCATTGGATTTGATCGTGAATGTGCAATTCCATCCATCCTCCAACTTGTTGTTTGTCTACAATAAATAAGAAAACACAAATACTAGACAAACAACATTAGTGATAAATTGTTTGTTAAACATCATCAAAACAAAGAGGTCAACAATCTCCCCTTTTTTGATGATGACAAATAATTTACAAGAAGGATATATGCATAAAATGAAATGAATATACCAAGTGTTAGACCCTAGAGGGGGGTGATTAGGTTCTTATGCTAATCTAATCCGATTTTATGCCAATTAAAATTAATTAACAAGTTATCCTAGCAAGTATGAAATACAACATGATATGTGAACTAGGATAAGCAATATGAACAATAAAATATATCCTAGCAAAGAGATATACTATGAGATATATATGCAAGGATATGAAACTAACACAAGGGTAAACAAAATGAAACAAGATAGTGGATGATATAAATAATGAGACAATGGCGAAATGAGCAATGAGCATAAATAAGAATAATCGCCAAAGCACACTCAAACACAATCAAATGATCACGGAGTTCGGACCTTCCGTCCTACGTCTCCGCTCCCCATTCCTGGGGAGAAATCCACTATCACAATCCGGTTTGGAAGCCGGAACTTCTACACACCTCACACTCGGTTTTCTAGCTAACCGAAAACTTTACAATCGACACTCTTGCAATCACACTCTACACCCTCACAAGTGTTGGACCTAGCCGTGTCTCTCTCAAGTGCTCAGTTACAACCTCTCCCTAGGTTCGTCAACCGACGCCACTCCTCTTGGAATGATCCTCGACTCTCACCACACACTCCTCTCGATGTACAAGTGTATTACAAAGTGTATCTCACAATAAGCATAAATATAACAAATGGTTGTTCTCTAAACAAGGTGAGAACTCAATTAGACTCAACTCAATATTACTATCTTTCACAACCTCAAATATATTATGAATGCAAATACAATAAGCTCAAGTGGGTGTGTGTAACAATGAGATTAATCAAATCTAAACTCAATATAAAACTAGCTTTAATAAGATGATAATCAAACAAATAAATATAAAGCTAGAAAAGAGTTTAGAAAACTTCTCAATAGATGACAAGAGATGGAGGGAGAATAGTTGATTGCTCAAACTCCAATAGATGATCTCCTCAAGCTCTTGTGGAATTTTCTTCACAAACAAACTCTTAAACAAACTTAAAAACTCTTCAACAAACTTGTAAAACTCTTTTTAAAACTCTCTTAAACATCCATAAGAAACAATGAAAGTTGAGGGCTTTTTATAGCCTCTTAAACCATCCACAAACTCCCAAAAACCGAAAATATCAAAAACTAGCCGTTACTAGCCGTTATAGACTGAAAAGACCAAAATACCCCTAAATTCAGCATTTTGAAAATTTATATATCTGGTTTTGTAAAATCAATTAAGAATAGTAAGTCAACTCCAAAATTTATGAAATTTTGAGAGCATGTTCTAGACATATAGAAGAACATGTTAGAGAAAGAATTTCTAAAAAATCATTTCCCAGTTGAGAGAAATAAATGTTTGAACACAGATTTACAGTTTCTGAAAAACTACTGACATACACGATTTTGTAAAATCAATTGGGCACAGTAAATCAACTCCAAAAATAGTAAAATTTTGAGAGAAGTTTTTAAAAATATAGATAAACATGTTAAAGAAAGAATTTCTTGAATACCACTTCCCATTTATGAAAAATCATCTGTTTTGTAAAACATGCACGAACATGTGCACGAACAAAAACATGATTTTCTAAATTCCATTAAACATAACAAATCAATTCCAAACTTGATGAAACTTTGCGAAATGTTTATAAACATGAAAACAAACATGTTAGAAAAAGAATTTCTCAAATTGAATTTCTATTTGTGAAAACTCATGTATTTTGCAAGTGTGTCCAAAGCATGAAAATCCAAAACCATGCATGTATATATATAACTATATATATACATAGAAACCAAATACGTGTGTGTATATGATATTGAGCTTAAGGTATTTAACACACATAATATAAAAGCTAAACTAAGTTCCCAAGCTAGATCTTGATCTTCAGTAAGCTTTTCTTGGTAATCTCACGGATGAAGCTTGAACGTGATCTTTAACTTTGAATTGCAAGGCTTCACTCCACTATTCCTCCAACCTCCATTGGATATGATCGTTGAAGCTCTATTCCATCCATCCTCCAACAACGTTGTTTGTCTATAACAAATAAGAAAACATAAATACTAGACAAACAATATTAGTGATAAATTGTTTGTTAAACATCATCAAAACAAGAAGGCCAACACAAAGTATATTATATCATGCATATAAACAAAAAGAACATACTCACAATATTTCTCCCCCTTTGACAACATCAAAAAGGGGAAAAAACCATAAAGATGAAAGAGTGCGAAAGCTCCCCCTACAAATAAGCATGAGTGAGTATAAAACAAGTATAGGGATTGCTCCCCCTATCAAAATGTCTTATGGAAAATATACAATAAAGATCAAAGCAAATATATGTGAGAAAGCATAGATAAAAAAATACGCTAAACACCACTCAAAAAATATATATAATGAGGACACATAATGATATGTCATTATAAAGTTAGTGTCTCATTATATTAACATAAAAACCATGTATAAGAATAGATTTATGAAATCAAAAGAAGAGGAACATGAGAATCATGCAAAGAGTTTTCAAATAAAAACAAATCAATCAAAAAAAATCATAAATCAAAGTTTAAATCCAAAAACAATGTTTGATCAATAAAGAGAACTTTCTTTGTAGGACTTGATCAAACCACTCATAGAATACATTATAAAGCATATATGAAATTTGAATCATCTATTTGTGCTATATAATGAATTTAAAAGAACAAATCAAAACAAAATTTTTATAGTTCAAAAGTGAGATTACAAAACATACAAGAATCATGAACTATGGACTAAAAATCATCTTTAAGAGTATAAAATCAAACCATCATTGATTTTCACAAATGAGAGTCAACAATATCAAGCTCTTGAGTTTGTTTCAACCCATATAAATATTTTAGTACCCGGTAAACAAGATTTGGGAATAAGCACCCAATAAATCCGGGGGTTATATAAACACAAACCTCTAATCAAAGCAAAACCAATAATCATGAAAACAAAAGAGTATGACCAATAAGAAGAATTGTTTTCATGTTCAAAAGTTTAAAGTATAATTTTTAAAACCAAGAAAAGGAAAAAGAAAAACACTAAAATACTTGGTTTTAAAAATCAAATTTGTTTTGGTACCCAAGAATTCTTGGTACCAATAGATTTAGGGACATGACCCCTATCTTTTAAGCTCGAAGCCCTAGGGTTATGAACCCGTTTGGGCACATGTGGTGCACTAATAGGGTCAAAATAAAAATTACTCAAATGACCATTCCGATTGTAATAAGTACAATGGAAAAGAAACATTTGCTTATGTTGACCAAACGGTTGTGCACGAGACTCATTTGCAAAAATAGATTGTTCTTTAAAATTATTTTGCAAATGGAAAACTCTCTTCAAATCAAAACAAAACTTGGTCAAATGACCAAATCTACCACAATGATCACACTTAAACTTTTATAGTCCTTTAAAATCATTTGGCAGAAGTGATGTCTTTTTCAAATCATAGCAAAATTTTGCCAAATGGTCAAAACGTCCACAAAGATCATATTTAAACACATGAGCATGCTTATGATGAACTTTATGAGTGTGTGCATGTACATGTGTATGTGATGAAGAAACTTGATGAGATGCACAATAAGCTTTAGCATTCTTATATTTGTGTGCATCATAGCAAAATTTAGATAAATGGCCTTTACGACCACAAATGGAGCACTTGTAAACTTTGCTATATATGTGTGCATAATGAGTGGATGATTTTGCATTAGACTTGGCACACATATCCACAAGCTTCTTATGGTTGTTAATGCATGTAGTTAGAGTTGAATCTAAAGAGGAAATACGGTTTTTAACATTGTTCAACTCATCATTAGGCATATTAGCATTAACTTTAGAAGTAGAACATAAATAATCATTTATAAAAGAAGCAGTATTATTTTTTATGTTCTCTACTTCTAACATGGCATTATATCTTTCATGAGTTAAACTAGCAACATTTGAAGTTAAAGAAACATGATCCAATTTTAATTTTTTATTGTTTTCTTTAAGGATCACATTTTCATTAGAAATAGTTTCAAACTTAGATGCTAACAACTCATAATCGAATTTTAAATCTTCATGCTTGCTTTGTAAATTAATAAAATCTTTATGCAATTTGTTATAGGCATGCAATAATTTTTCACTAGCGCAAGCAAGAACTAGATAAATCATTAGTGGATTCGAACTCGCAAACCTCACTAGGGCTATCGCCTAGTACTCGTGTGCATGATGCTCCAATGGAACTTGAAGAGGAAGCCTTCAAAGCTTGTTGGATCGCCTCCAAGTCCCATTGATGTGCTTCAATAAGTTTCCATAAGGTGTAAGCACTATTAAAATGAACAAACTTGTTAGGCATAGATGAATCAAGAGCATTTAGCAAATATTCTAACAAAATATTGTTCATTGTAAACATACGATGATCATTTTTATTCCACTTGGATTTCTTCGAAGTGGGCACAATATAATCATCATCTGTAATTTTCCATAAATCAAAATGTTTAGATTAAACAAAGAGTTTAAATCTAACAGACCATTGGGCATAGGGAAAATTATCTAAACGAGGAACAACATTAATGGCATAATCTAAACAAGCTGCACCGTGCATATCCATGATGTATATATGTGGAAGCAAGATAACAATAAAATCACAAAACTAGATTAGCATAAAAATACGATAACTCTGATCTTTAACTCAAGGCGATTAGTCCTTAAATCAAAGAGCACCAAGCTCTGATACCAATTGTTAGACCCTAGAGGGGGGTGATTAGGGTCTTATGCTAATCTAATCCGATTTTATGCCAATTAAAACTAATTAATAAATTATTCTTACAAGATAGATATACAATATGTTATGAGCAAGAATATGCAATATGAACAAGAGATATATCCTATATGGTGAAATATATACAAGGATATATAAACAACACAAGGGTAAACAATCTAAACTAAAGATACAAATTTGATAGGGTAATATAAACAATGCAAACCCCATAATATGATCATGGAGTTCGGACCTTTCGTCCTACGTCTCTGCTCCCCGCTCCTGGGGAGAAATCCACTATCACAACTAGATTTTCTACGCTCACCCGAATAACGTTTACACCACACAATATTGGTTTTTAACACTCACCGATCAACGATCATAATCTCACAATGTAACTACACAAACGAAGAAATTTTTCAAATCGCATTTCCAGTTGTGAAAAGACATCAGTTTTGTAAAAAAACATGCACGAACATGTGCACGAACATGAGCTTATTAAAAACTTGATTTTGTAAATTCAAATAAACATAACAAATTAATTCAAAAATTGATAAAACTTTGGGAAACATTTATAAATATGAAATTAAACATGTTAGAAAAAGAATTTCTCAAATTGAGTTTCCCATTTGAGAAAACTCATGTATTTTGCAAGTGTGTCCAAAACATGAAAATGTGATATACATGAAATTTGATGTTTTGACATAAACAATGTTTTGAAACCCTATGAAATAATTTTATAGACTTAATGAAATATGTATACAATGATTGTTAAGTCCATAAACCAAAACTTGTGTATATATATAACTATATATATAAAACCAAATATGTGTGTGTATATATGATTGAGCTTAAAGTACTAACACACATAATATAAAACCTAAACTAAATATATCCAAGCTTGATTGATCTTCGATGTAGCTCAACTTGGTACACTTGTGGATGAAGCTAGAACTTGGATCTTCAATTTGAATTGCATAGGCTTCACTCCACAATTCCGCCAACATCCATTGGATTTGATCGTGAATGCGCAATTCCATCCATCCTCCAACTTGTTATTTGTCTATAATAAATAAGAAAACACAAATACTAGACAAACAACATTAGTGGTAAATTGTTTGTTAAACATCATCCAAACAAAGAGGCCAACAATCCTCTCGGCTTCGGCAAGCGCCACCCGCCGTTGGATCTTGACATGTGGCCTCGGATGGACCGAAGGCTCATCGACAGCCGTCCGATGGCTCTCGGCCGCTCTCGAGCCCCTTGACCTCTTGTTGTGGCCCCACTGGAGCAGATGTCGGTGTGAGTTCCGTTGAGTTGGGGTTTGGGGTTTTCCGGCGAGCTGGAAGTGGAGGGGAAGCAGGGAAAGTGGGTTTGGGTTGTTGGGTTTGTGGATCTGGATCCGGATCGGAACTGGAGGGGGTCGTCGTCTTGTAGGCCTTGATGCTGGTGGGCTTTTGGAGATCTCGTTGTGTTCGGGGAGAGGGCAGAGAGGGGAGGAAGGGGGGATATGAAGGAAATATTGAGAGAGGAAGAGAGAGAATCGTGGGAATCGTGGAGAACATGGGAAGGGAAGTTTGAGGGAGAGTACGGAAATTTTGAGAACGTGTCTGGTGAAAATGCTTATTAGGATTTTATTGTTCAGAACCTTAGGTTACTGTTCATTTTAGCATTTTTGTTGTTCTCCTTTAGTAATAAAGAAGTAGAAGAAGTAGATATGGTGATAACGTCATAGGACCAACATTAGATTCATGGGCCGTTATGTAGCCCAAAAGTTGCAAAAGCCGGCATCCGTAAAATGCCGTTACCGAAAGAGCTCCATGCGTAGGCCGGCACCTAAATAAAAGTAGATCGGGACCTGCTGGACTCAATATTTCTTCGGGGATTTTTCGCTATAGGTCTTTGCAACTTTAATATTCTGAAACTATTCCCTCAAATCATTGCTATTAGGTCTCTTATTCTTGTACCGTGTGGTTGCTACACTTGCTTGAGAGATTAATTTAAAACGATACAATAATATGAGAACTAATAGCAATATCAATGATTGGCTAATTGCCACTTAAATACATAAATAGTTTCCTGGCTTTACACGTAGACATCTATGCTTGTTTTTTACAACAGTTATCTACCACAAAGTTTTTTAAAATTGTCAAGATGATAGTTTCTGTTATGAAAATGTGAGATTATTCTTTTGAATATTCACATGTGACACTCTCATGCTAATTTAAAAACATTAACTTTGTTGATTACTATTAAATCTATTTAAGTACGAACTAGCGTCAACATTTAGATGGAATTAATTTTGCATAAACTTATAACAATAAGGGGACCTAATAGTAATTTCAGCGATATTAGGGACTCATTCAAAATATTAAATAAGTAAGTGACTTATACCTAGAAAAAACCCCAACCCTTTCTCCGTCTTTAGTCAAGGCCACTTTCCGTTTTCAGCCTTCTCTCTCCTCACCCCACGTCCCTCCATCCTTAGTGAGGAATTTCTTCAAACACCTGATACACTTTGTGTCTGCTCGCTGATGGAGATCGATTCCTTCCTCCTCCTGCAGCGATACCGCCGCGATCGACGCAAGCTGCTCGAGTTTGTAATCTCGAAAGTCCTACAACGAGGTTCTTCGGGCGATTCCTTCGATTTCTCTGCTGTTGATTTGGACACCATCAGTGTCGATTACGTTCTTGAGTGTGTCCATTCTGGTAATGATCTTTTATTATTATTGAAGATTTGTTATGTGATGCTGAGTTTTTGGGATTTTGATTAGTTTTGGTATTGTTTGGTTTTTTAGGTGGAGGGTTTGATCCCTTGGAGGCATCGAAGAAGTATTATGAAGAGTGGGATTTTCCAATTATGGTAAGTTTAAAGTTGTGATTAGGATGATTACTGGGGTTAGCTACTGATTTGGTGCATTCTGTTCGTTGATGGAATTGTTGATGGCATATTGCAAACGAAGAAGTTCCACCATGTTGGGGCTATGAATTTTAAGCAATTTTCTTCTACTGGCATGACTTTGTATAAGGGGGTTGACAATATTTTCCTTATGTTCATTTTCTAAGCTCATTAAAATTTGAACTATTTGCATTAATTATAGTTGAAATATGTGACAACCACTACCGAAACTACCTTTCTTGTACTCATCAGAATCTTTGAATCAACTTGTTCATATCTTTTTGAATACTGATCTGAAGTTTTTAACATTTAGACCCACCTTGTTTCTTTTCATCAAATTGCTCCTTTATTATTTGAAAGAAACCCCTCTAAACCACTACCCTAAAATTCGAGGAGATCCTAACTAACCCACAGCCTAAAATCAAGAGATCTCAACTCTCTCTCCCCCTGAAAATATCTCCTCAGACCTGTTTTGCCATCTCATCATTTGATGGTTTGATGGAGGGGGAGGGGGGGGGGGGGGGGGAGCGAGAGCGAGAGAGAGAACAGAAGTCTTCTGTTGACAATGACAAGAAGTGGTGGAGTAGGACAGAAATCAGTATCAGGAAGATTTTAATCATTTCAATGAAAGCCAGGCAAGTGTTCATTTCTTCCTTTGTTTGAAATTTCTTGAATATCCTCATCTATGCCTTCATTTCCTAGTTCTCTATCATTTTCTAGTTCTCTTAAGAATCGGTTCTTATTATTATTCTGCAAGTTTTCTACCCCCCTCTTATCCATCTATCAAGTTATTTGAATTATCTTTGTGGTTCTCTTATGTTGACCATTTGTCTAATTATGGCTTAAGGACTAATGGAGAAAGTCAATCTACATGACATACCCTACAGAACACCAAATGCTTTTCCTCCACGTTTAAATGCTTTTCCTGCACGTTTTTTTCTTTTATATGAGGGATCTAGTACTTAATAAGTTCAATTTCCATGTCTACTCCTTGTTGTTTAGCTTGTTGGTTCCTTAATGTGTAATAATTAATTATATTATTCAAAGATGTTTTGTATGACCAGAACTTTGCTCTGGACATTTATGAGTAGGGTATATGCATTCATCTTTAATTAAATTATCCTCAGTGCGACAAATGGTTGGATCTATACTATCTATTATTTTGGTGTCTAAATTTCCAGAGCTAGATTATTTATTATAAGATATCTCAGGAATCAGATTGAGAACTTGAAGTGATGATAAACATTGATTTTATGATGGGACCTATTGTTTACTAGAAGATGTTACCCGAGAGTTAAAAATCATTTGAGGGAAACTAGAGATGTATTTCATGACAAAAAGGGGCATTCCATAGATGTATTAGATTTCTAATTCTAAGAGTACTTTTGTATTTACAAATTATAGAATTAGACTCTAGTTGAGGATCTTATTGATAGAGCAACAATTAGTTAGGAGTTTGTGGTAAGAGTGCCTCATTGCTTAGTCGTTAAACATTGATCCAAGACTTCTTAGGAAGTCAAAGAGTAAAAGAAAAGAATAATCAAATTTCATTTTATGAATATGATGTTTGATTAGCTCGATGATGAATTAAGGATAATCATAATGTGTAAGTTGAAGATTTGTGAATTTAGAATGGCTCAGATCTGTTATATCTAAGATTATCAATTGAAGATTTGCAATGTCAATCCTTTTTTTTAGATTTAAAAGTTGAGATTATAGACTGAGGCTTTATTGGCAACTCTTTAGGCTTCCAGTATATAGAGTTGATAATAATGAGGGTTTGATATGAAAGTGCAAAATTGAAAAATATTGAAAATAATTGAAGATTGATCATGGACATAAGATTCAATTGAAATAAGAAAAATCTTTTTCTAAGAATAGCTACTGTCGTTAGAAGATGTTGGACAGTGCAAACCTTAGATCAAAGTTCTAAATAATTAATTGCTTACGGGGTTTACATAATAGAAGTGTTTAGATAAGGCATTAGGATCAAAATTTTTTATGATATGGAGAGTATAAACAATTATTTTTATGATATAGAAGTTTAAAGAGTATCATGATATCGTGATTAGATTAGAACCTGGTTTATAAATAGCATGATTATAATGACCCGGAACAAAGTGTGGACGTCTTCTTCCTTGGTTATTAATCTCTTATTCGTTCGTCTCTTTTATATATAAACAATTCATATGTCACATACTAGAATACATGTTACTCATCTTTGAGAAATGATTTCTTTTACTCTACTATCTTAGGGGACTTTGTACTTTGTTTAACGTGCATGACATACTGAATTTTTTTGACTTATCACCTAGTGACATCCTATAGGACCGACTGTGCATGAAGATGACTCCCGTTAAAAATTATGATTCATAAGTGTGTTATCATAGCATGACTATTTCCTTGACATCGATATCCCGGTGTGAGGTTTTCCTTACCAGTTATTACTATAGCATCGACTAGATGACGCACCTCTCTTTCTTAGACATGTTCTGGACCACAGTTATTTTTCATAGTTTTGCGGAAGCCATTCCACGGTAATTTCATGGTTTGTGCATAATGTTTCATGCACAGTCACTTTAATAAATTGATAAATACAAGGTTTAATAAATAGGAATTAACACTGTTATAAATAGCGGTAAATAGCTCCACAATAGCGGCGCTAATAGCGTTAGCGGTCTCTTTCCGCTACGTTCTCGCTCAGCGGTGATATACTACGGAATATGCGCTTTCCGCTCACAAAAGCGGCCAATAGTGCGCCATAGCGGTAAATAGCGGACGATTGTTGGCAAAATCCGCTTTTTGACCGATATTTAAAAGTGGTTTGAGGTGTAGTTTCTTAAAATTAAACCCGACACGTAACCACTGCATCCCACCGCCTCCTATGATTTCTAGTGTATTCTCGCTGCCTCCCATAGCCTACAACACCTCCCTTGGTATTTCCTCTCACCTCCTCTCGTCGTGAGCTACTCCTGCTGCATTCTTCTCACCGCTCAGCTCATCTTCTCGAAGACAACGACTCTTTGACTCATTCTCTAGTCACCTTCATATTATATGACAGTTATATGTCTATTTTATGTTTATGATCTCTTTAAATCATCAAATATGCACTTTTAAAAATATTTTAGATTTTTCTATAAATTTTCTTAATTTTTTGAATATTTATACATATCTAAACTAGATCGCTGTTTGACTTTGCGCTTTTTACAGCTATTTTACCGCAATAGCCCCCAAATAGCCTTAGCGATGCCTCACAGTTATGCGACACTATCTGTTATCGATAACCTTGGGAATTAGATGGTGAATACAAAGTATATATAAGTGGTTTATGCGCATACCTAATATTTTGAGTTATATATATTTAGGGCTAAGGGCCAATACCTGACTTGAAGCCGTATTCCCAGGACGTGTTACAGGAAACTGACTTATATACATGGAATTATTCACCTCTAGTTCAAATAACATGAATAAAATATTATATTTAATTATCATGATATTTTTCTTCGGAGTGTCCATATTTGGAAGGATGTAGTTTTTCCTTTACATGTTCTACTCGTATCTTTTTATAGTGTAAGTTAATTTGCATATCTGAGTTATAATTCCCGTCTCGCACATTAAAGCTAGTATCTATTCTTGTACATACCTCTTTGTCTTATGAATTTCCCACTATCACGTAATCTCGTCATTTCTCATGCTAGTTAGTGTATCTTGAACTATTTTTACTTTTACTGGTAGTTCATGCATATTGTTCGCATACATTTTCTTGTTCTATATATTTTCTTTGGAATACTTGTTGGATTGCTCTGACATTCTTGGAATTGTCCTCTAGCTTTTAGGTGATGGCATGTTACATGAATGGACCAGGTTATGTAGATGGACTAATTGAGGATGTAGTTTACAAATAAAATTCAGATACTTGATAGTTGGTGCAGTGAGTTTTGTATTAATTGAGTTGGTGTTGCTAGTGAGAGATCTGTACTTTAGGATTTCTATATATTTTATTGAAGAGAGTTCATTATTTGATGTTGAATTTTTTTTGGTTTCATTATTGAGGATATTTGGTAATAGAATATTTTTTTATTTGCTAGTCTAGAGGCATGAATGAAGCTACAAGAGAGGTTTCTCTCTCTGTAGTTGCATAGCCGACCAAGTCATGTGCCCCCCTTCATTTGCGAAATTTTGGGACCCGGGCATGATACTTCTAAAATGAAGATGTATGGAGTCTATTCTTCCATTTGTAAATGTTTCTTTATATATGTTCATTCATGTTATGCTTGCTAGATGTTTAATATATTTCATAGTTGAATGATAACGGTCTCTAACTTGATATTCTTCTTGATTCTTTGCATTTTTAGTTTAATATATAAGTGCGTGTGTGCGTGTGCGGGTGCGTGTGTGTACATCCATACATAAACATATATACTTACATATTTGTTGTTATAACTTGCTCAAGTTCTTTTTGAATGAAATGCCTTCTTGTTTTCTTTACTAGTTTATATCATGGTTATGGTACTTCCATCTTTGCAACCTTATTCCGTTGAAAAATTTTCTTTTCATCCTCATCACACACTTTAGAAGGTTGTTAATGTTGTACAAATGTGAAAATAGGTTTGTACATTCCTTAAGTTGTGAGTATATAAAGAATACTTCTAAAATTGGTCGATACTATTCTCTCCAACACTTATATGCCTACTTATTTTTGTGGCAGATGAATTCATCATCTGGAAATTCTTTCTTTCTTCATTCAAAACCAGAGTTGTCTGGATCTCCTCCTCGAAGGGCTCCCCCTCAGATTGGGGTCCCAGTAACATTTAATCACTCATGCAGAACAGAACGAACATCAGATTTAGCTGACAGAGAGATAGGAAAATCTGGAATTGAAATTGTTAATGGAGACTTTGGTGCGATTATTGAACCTCGTCAACTAGTTAAAGATGTGAATATACTCTCTTTAGGCTTACCAGCCTTGAGAACAGGTAATTCCTCCTTATTGTTGTTCTTTAGGGCTTGTGAATAAGCTTTCATACCAGATATGTGCGTGAGGGTGTAGATGTTTATGTTTGCAAATTAACATGCTATTCTTTGAACCAATTACTCTTGTACAACTGAAAAAAGAAAAGAAATAAAAACCCATATTGTCCCATTTAACTGATCAATAATTTTAGGAATTTTTAAGGGTTATCTGATGATGATATGCGAGAAACAGCCTATGAGGTGCTTCTTGGTTCTTTGATACTCTCTGGGTATGTCTCTCTACCCCAGCCCTACTCACATACACAAACACAAGCTTGCACCACACATTCAAATGCATGCTTGGGTATTTTCCTCACTCCCTCAGCTGCATTCTAAATCTCTGCAGAAGGGTTCTGATACCTCGCTTTGAAGAGAAAAAGAAAGAAAAGAAGTCCAGATTAACTGTGGGCATAAGGTCTAAGAAAGATGACTCAAGTTCACGTGAACAGTCTGAAGATGATCATTCTGACCTGCTAGATGTCATCCGTGGGCAAATGGAGGCAAGTTTTGTTACATTTAAAATTTTATATTATAAATAATATGCTTGTATTCTGAGGTTTTTCCTTTACTTCCAGTTCCCCTGTTGTTAGTAAACGCTGAGAACGAAATATACTCTTGGGTAACTGAGTTTCCAAAGCTTGAATAGTGTGAAATTTCAGATCCTTACGATATCATTGCAAAATTAAGACTGCACAATTCTACACATATGTTTTCTTGCAAACAAATTAGAATCAATTTTTATTCACTTGACTACTCAAAATTTGCTGCTTTTTCACTTGGTTTCTAAACAAACTGTTTTTCATAAAACAAAATTTGGTTGCTTTTGAATTGTTCTGTTTGTTTTCGTAACGAGACTATGATGTTTCTGCAATGGAAGTTTCTTTTGACTGCATCAACATGCCCAGTTAAGAAGTTGTCGACTGTCATTTTCATGAAGAGACTGTATGGGCTGGAGCTTTAGTTTGCTTGTGGGAGATAGGTGGCATGTGGATATCAATTTAGACATATTTAACAAGTATTTAGTCAGATGAAGCTAACAGTAACTTCTCCAATCGATTTCTTTCATTCATAATAGTGTCCAATTCCTTCTATTTATTAGTAATCACATAGTATATCCATTGTATTTGCTTAGTATATCTATTGTATTTGCTGTAGAATTAATGAAACATGTGAACATTTCTCTGTGGACAAAGTGGTCATTGAATGAGAATTGGATGGTAGGACCGTAGGATTTTGCTTTTACCGAAAGATATTCTTTTCGGCAACACCCTTTAATTTGAAACAAGGAGAGTTACTTATTTCCAGGCATTGATTCCGCTCATTCCAGTACAGGTGCTGGTTACAAATTTCTAACACAGTCCGAAAGCTTAGTTGTGTCCAGTTTTCTTGCTCAAATTCCATGAAATTATTAACAAACAGTAGCTCATTTAGTATACTTCAAATCGGTCCACTCTGTTTAATTATTTTTCTTGGAAATGGTTTATCTCGGAAACAGCCTTTCCGCATGCGGGGTAAGGCTGAGTACATCTAATTCTCCCCAGAGCCCATAGTGGTGGGAATCTCGTGCACTGGGCCACCCTTTTTTATGATTTATCTACTGTTTGTGTCAAGCATTAGTCATGCCTTATTAAACTTGGCTTTGAGATTTACATTCAAGTATTGGTTATGGACATGAGCTTTTTGTCCTTTCCAATAAAATTCTGTAGCAATCAGACTATGTTTTTTAACCTTACATGACAACTGAACATCAAGGGCACTCTGTCACTGTACCAGGATTTCCTAGCCTTTCTATTCTTGTAAAACCCTGCATGAATTTGTAGCTCTTTCCAACTATCTCATAACTGAATTCTGCTTTCGTCCTTTTCAGGATTCTTTATCTTTTTTCTTTTTTCCATTTTTAATCCGAACTCGTTAAGGATCCCCACTTTTCAATCGTGTTAGAATTGAGTAATGGAGTAACTGGCTTGCTTTTCTTACTTGTGGATTGTCCTTGCTTCATGGAGACTTCCCTGTGGTATCTCAGGAAAAAAAAACTGTATTTTATTCCAAGATAGCTGAAAATTTTTTGTGGCATTTCTGCCTGGACTAGTTCTGTAGATTTCTCATGGTTTCCTTTGCTTAGTTTTGTTTTTCTATTTTGTACTTACCTCTATCTCATGTAACATTTTTGTTCTGTTCTGAGAAATCATTTATCTTCCTTTCAGATTTCTGAAACAATGGACGCATGTATCAAGCATGGTTTGAGGCTCTTCTGTGCAAATATCAGGAATGGCCGGACTGATGTCCCTCAAATAGCACTGGAGCTGTTAGATTCCATTTGCAAGTCCCATTTTCCTAACCAAAGGTCATACACACATTGGCTAAAGAGACAGGTGACTCCTAATTGTTTATCATTTGTTCCGTGTCATTAATGCTTGCTTATGCATCTTACATTCTTCAGGCAAATATTCTTGAAGAACTACTTTCTGGCTCTGATACATTTGTTGCTGATGAACATACTGTGCTATCCTCACTTCTCGCACAACTCAAAAATGTGGAGGCATGCTCTTGCTTTTGTTTCTTGAATACTTGGAAGTTTTATACTGGTTTTCTGCTGCTATGCCTTTGAATATAAATAACCTTTCTGCTTGGTTGCCAAGAAAAT
Organism: Asparagus kiusianus; assembly: GCA_022839385.1. Classification (NCBI taxonomy): domain Eukaryota; kingdom Viridiplantae; phylum Streptophyta; class Magnoliopsida; order Asparagales; family Asparagaceae; genus Asparagus; species Asparagus kiusianus. The sequence goes on from BQKN01065401.1 coordinate 564,467, forward strand.
TCTTATTATGACACAGTTGAGGAGCTCACTTGTACTTTCTCTCTAGGTTATAATTCATTGTTCTTATGTGGTACCAGGAATGGGAAAACATTTGTCCTGATGAGCATGCTGAGATTCTATCATGTGTGAAAGGATTTGCTTCACGTCTTTCAAGCAGTCCTCCGAAATTTGGAATTCCAAATGAATGTTATTATTGGACGCATAGTTACCACTTCAACATAAAGCTATATGAAAAATTACTTAACATTGTTTTTGATGTTCTAGAAGATGGTCAGATAGTCGAGGTATGTTAATTTACTTTTTCTTTCCTATGACTTATAATTGTTGCAGAAACTAAGAAACACAAGCTTTATTTTTCCAGTTTAACTGTGGTTTGAAATCTTTTTTAGGAAGCAGAAGATATTCTCAAGATCCTTCAATTGACTTGGCCGGTATTGGGTGTTACTCAGAAGATGCACAATGCTTTATACGGTTGGTTGCTTTTCCAGAAGGTATGCTTCTATTTGCCTAAAGCACTTAGAGATACCGTCTTTTTTTGGCATAAGCAATGATAGGGAAATCTGTGTTGTGAAAATCTTGAAACTGTTGGAGATATGAGAAAATTAGAGGAACATGGAAAGTGAACTAAAATTTTAGGGCTGGGGTTGAGTTTTGAGCTAACATAATGTTTATCAAGGAAAAGAGTTAATTTCATAAAAGTAACATTCAAACTATTTGTATTATATAATTATATTGAAGAATTATCTAGTAATTTTTGAATAATTTGAAGAATCTAGTGGTATGTAAATGTCATTTTTTATTACTTGCAACAGTTCAAAGTCCATGTTTATAAATATAAAATATTTTTGAAACTTGCAAAATATGTGATTAAGCAATTGGCTACGAGCTGTTCTCTTGGACGGTTATTTTAAATTGCTAATATGTAATATTGGCCTATGTAATAAAAATCCATATGCTCTAATTGGGTAAATTGGATTTGCTGACTGGTAGAGCTCTGTTACATTTCTTCCGAGTCGCTATATTCCATATCATGAATTATGTTTTTTCTTTCTTATATATGACTAATCCAAGACACATATTCTTTTAATTTTTGCCATGTAGAGAAATAGAAAAAAGCCAAGATATTATTTATTTAACCTTAACCTCTCTTAAATAGAAATTAGGAGGGTATTAAAAAATAGGTTTGAGATAAAATCATATCCAATCATATCTCCCAATATCTCAACAATATCTCATAATATATTCCTTAACGCTCCCCCTTAAGTTGGAGCATGTATATCATACATGTCCAGCTTGCACACACTCGAATTTGTGACCATGCTTCAAAAAAAGTCAAAGTAGTCTTGATAATCTTATTGTTTACTTGGATGTCTTCAAATCAGCCGATCCCCTCTAGGGCCTCACCGATCAAATGATCCTTGAAGGATCCAACAATAAATGATCCTTTTTTAAGGATCTGACAAACAAATGATACTTCTTTGAAGGATCTAACAACAAATGATCCTTTTTAAAGGATCCAACAACAAATGACCCTTCGTTGAAAGATCCAACAACAAATAATCATTTTTTAAGGATTTGGCAAACAAATGATATTTCATTGAAGGATCTAACAATAAATGATCCTTTTTTAAGGACCTGACAAAGAAATGATCTAAGAGGTGGAGTTGACTTTGGCTCGAGCAAAGATCAATGAGGTCAATGAGGCACAGGTCAATGTGGGCAGATGAGAGCAGAGTTGGCTCTGATTGGAGTGGATGGTGAAAACTAATCTGTGGGTGAACAGTAATCTGCAGATATCAACAGTGTTGGTGTATGGATGAGCAACAACTGACGGAAGTGAGACTCGATTGATGGACAGTTGCTGATGAGCAATAGTTGATAAAACAGTAGCCGATGGACTGCAATTCGATGTCGATGCCGCCGACGGGAAGCATGAAGATTTCGACAAAAACCGCACCGTCGGCTCGATGTAGATATTGAAGAAAGATGTCTCTCTAGGATCAAGAGGATGGCTCTAATACGATGTAGATAAATAGAAAAAGGCCAAGATTTATTCATCTAGCACTAACCTCCCTTAAATAGAGGTTAGGAGGATATTATAAAATAGGTATGGGATAAAATTATATCCAATAACATCTCCCAATATCTCAACAGTATCTCATAATATATTACTTAACAAGCCAATAGTAATAGTTGGAAATGGACTTATACGAGATCCTTTAGAAGAAAATGCATTTCAGACTTCCTCGAGAAAAATTATGGTGTTTCAAAAAGCTATGTTTTTTGTAGAGGCATCTTTCATTGTTAATTTATTTTTGTTTGTTACATTGATTGGTGATAAGGGAGAAGAAGAAAATCGCCACCCCACCCCACCCACCACCAGGGGAAAGAAAAAACACACACACATTGAAAAAAGTTGGATTCTTAAAATACTAGCCTGTAATGTAGGTAAATGAGCTTGGAAGATGAGGAAAAAAATATTCGGTAAAATGGTCCGTGGTCAAATATTATTCTGAATGATATAATATCATAGTGGACAAGTATTTAATGTCAAAAATTGAGAAGTAGTGAGGTTTCTATATAAAGCAATGCTTACTCTGAATAATTTGCTAGCAGTACAACCTTGATTACTGGCTGTTAATTCATCTACAGTAAGTGAAAAGGAATCTAGGGATGAGGGAAACCTCGGTGAAGTTTCACCATAGTTGGCAGTTGATTGGCTTGCCATAGTTGTTGGTTATCTGATTATCTTTTCCATGTGCCCCAATTCGTTCACTTGTTCTGTGCCTGTAACTTTTACCCTGCACAAGGCTTCAGACTATTTCTTTAATTAGAAAACTGTCGTGTATTTCTTGAATATTGTGACTTATCTGCAGCCTTTCTTTTCTCTGAGTATGCTATACACAAGTCTGTGAACCTCTCTACGCTTCTAGCTTCGCAGACCAATTTCCCTATTTCTTTATCTTTGCCACTTTAGTTTTGTTGTCATAAACATTTATGTTTACAAATGTTTATATTGAAAATCCAAGGAAAAGAATATGTTTTGTGATTTCCCTTGTTTCTTTTGAATATAACAATTTGAATTTCTTCATCTTATTCTAAGATATCTTGAGTGCATTAGTCAATTTGCAAAAGTAATCCTCTATATTTAATAATGGAATGATATATAAAGATTTGCCCCGCACAAGTTTGTTTTGCATAAGCTTTAAGTGCAACTTTCACCTAAGTCAAGTGCATATACTTGGTGCAAACTTTAACATCAATACTCCTTTTTTGGGTTCATTATTCATTATTTGCCGAATTCGATTAATTAGTTGCTAATCCTAGGCTTGCTACCATCATCACAATAAGATATATATGACACTATTTACTATATTTATTAGCAATTGGCGCAAAAGAATACTTCTAATTGGTGATGATTTTTTCTGTAGTTTGTTTTGACAGGTGAACATGCGTTGTTAAAATATGCTGTATTCAAGGTGCAGAAAATTTTATCAAATAAAGATGGTGGAAGTGAAGAAGCTTACATTAACAGTCTGATTTGTTCAATTGAAGTCTGTGGTAGTAGTAGTAATCTGAAGTTGGTGGATTCTGTTCTCCTCAATATCTTTGCATGGTGCAGTTTTCAACTTGAAGATTATCATCTACATTTTGATCAGGTATATCTTTCCTAATTGTTATTTGTGCTATTACTTTCATTATCTGATGATGATATCCATTTGCCCTAAGTTAATACGTGATGCACACAAACCTTAATATTTCCATATATGTTCTAAATGATGCCATCTTTGTACCTGGCATGTTTTCGGATTTGGCATATGTTTGAAGGGGAACTCAATGCGTTTGAGGCAAGGGAAATATCTTATTTTGTTAATGATAGGCCTATCCATAATTCTTTTGTGTATCTTTTACTTGTACGACTATTGGTGCTTGTGTACCTTGGAACAGGGAATGTCGATATGCCCCAGGATCCTTACAGATGAAGTGCATATTTGAAGGATAAATAGATTTATATACGTACCCCACTTGGAAAAATAGATGTAATTATTTAGTATTCCATATATCTTATAAGAATCTTTTTAAAGTTGATTCTGAATAATTAAATAAATTGTGTTCTTTGTGATATTATTTTGAAATGCTTATGTTATTATTTCCAGCTGATATACGAGATATTTGTATAACTGATTACTAATCCAACCCTTTTTGGGAGAGTTATCTCTTTCTATTAATAAATGAGAGTGATCTTATATTCATATTTCATGCTATCAGAAAATTGCATAAGTATATAGTGGTGGCAAAGTAAGGTGGAGAGAACTTACTACAGAACCAAGAACCAAGGATGTAAGAAGGAAAGACATACTAAGACTCTGAGATGTAAAGAAAAATTCCTTTTGATGATTTGGTGGTAATGCATGCAGGTATGAATCACAAAAAGCAATGAAATTGGAAGAAAATTTTGCGTGACCAATCATATCTTATGAGCTAGAAGTGTAATTTTGAAAAATATCTACATAAGATATGCGTTGCTTATATGAAAACATGGATATGGGTGAATGCCAATAGGATAAATGGTATGATAAGGATTGGGTCAGACCAAATAAATTATAGATAGTAGGCTACAAGACCAGGTTGAGACAGTTCTGACTCTGTGCAAAGAAGACCAACAAGTGCAATAGGTATGAGGAGTGATAGGACTGTGGTAAAGAGAGCAATGCGGTTGTGTACTGTAATGGATACGATAGTTGTGAATTTAACATGGAGATGTCCCTAATTGGAACTAAAGGAGAAAAAATAATTCATGTAGCCAGTCTCAAGGATATGGGATGTAGTATTTTGTTCTTATTTCTCCTTAGAAAATGCTAAGAAGTCTTGTTTTTGTTTCTCTTGTGTGAACATCACAAGATGTTATGAGTTAAGGAGTTTGGATAAGGTTTGCTGTCCATGTTATCTAAGGAGGCATTTCAATTCGTTGTTGAAATGACTTAATGGGTTGATAGGATTTTTCTCTCTCAGCTGGAGTGTATATCTTTGCTATTGGAGGTTTAGCTTACCATGCTTTAACTCTATTATGTATTATTCCTTTATTATTGTTTTTCTAAAGTTGTGACGTCAGATTTGTTCCGGACCAGTTTTTTTTCTTGTGATACTAATCTTGTGTTAGTACGGAAACTATGAAAACCACTAAAGTCCAGAATGCACAAACTGGGGAGACATCTACAATTCTAAATATATTATCTGCTTATCGATCACTATACATATTTGTAATGACCTTATTTTATTTGTAGTGAATATAAATTGGAGGATAAATCATATGCTCTTGCAGTAATGATTTGCAGATACAAAGAACAATTGGTATGATATTGAAAAAAAAGAAGTGCAAATATGAAAAAGATGAGGGGTTTTATGCAAAAGTTATGAACACATATCTTATGGATTGAAAATGAGTTTGCGTGGCAGTATATTATAAATGAGAGAGAAATTTCTAGTGGATTAAGGATGAGGTGGAATGAGGTGGGGTAAAGTTAACATGAAGGAAGAAGAGGGTGACACGTGGCCCTGATTAAGTAGAAGGTGGAGGTAGAGGTGTCATGAAAGAGAGGGATAAGTGTATGTATGATATTGAAAATACAAAGAGCAATTGGTATGATATTGAAAAAGAAGAGGTGCAAATATGAAAAAGATGAAGGGTTTTATGCAGAAGTTATGTGAACACGTCTTACGGATTGAAAATGAGTTGACATGGCAGTATATTATAAATGAGAGAGACATTTCTAGTGGATTAAGGATGAGGTGGAGGTAAAGTTGGCATGAAGGAAGGAGAGGGTGACACATGACCTTGATTAAACATGAGGTGGAGGTTGAGATGCCATAAAGGAGAGAGATAAGCCTATGTAGTTAAAAGAAGGTGGAGACTGAGGCTTTGCTTGATTCCCTGTTCCAGATGCTACAACAGAAAAAAAAAGGAAAAAAGAAGGGAGAAGAAAGAAGCAACATAAGCAAGATGAAGAAAAGAAAGAAAGAAGAAAAAGAAATAAAAAGCAGTGGCAACAAGATAGAAACAGAGAAGAAAAAAATGAAGAAAAGAAAAGGAAACACAAACGACAAATTATTAGAGGTACAATCCTAAAGCTATTACTTGATTTTAGGATGATATGATTACTGGTCTATAATTATGTTTTATTTTTTGGATTTAGGATCGGAACTTTGAACTTGTTGGACTTGGATTTAAAATCCATGAGAATAACTTCAACTACAGTATGCAGCAACTATAGAACGGGAAGGAAATTGCTTTCGTTTGATTTACAAGATATTCCTTTTCAATCCAACTTTTACCAAACAGCCCAGGGAATCAAAATGCAATGATGAAAGAATATATGATTGGACCTGAAATAGTATGGATATTTTATGATCACCATGTAGTAACAAGAATTACATAAAAACAAAAAATACAAGTAAGTCTCTGCTGATTTCAGAAATTACATATAGAACCCTGTATTTTCAGAAATTACAGATATGCCCTTGCAGTTTTCAGAAATTAGAGAAAATGCATGTTTACATTTTGAAGGGTTTTACAATAAGTTAGCTAGTGTTGAGAATGGAATTACTTATTTTATAGATATAGACATGGATTGGGTGAAATTTGATATTTATTCACGTGTTTGTATAAGGAAAGTCTAATGAGAGTTAGGAGTACCTTGTGGAGGACCATGTGAGGAGCTTAGAATCACACATTTTGTAAGTGGTGTTACGTATTCTTTAATTTATGATTTTCTCATTATTTGCTTACAGATGTCCACATTTTGATGTGCAAGCATAGATCTTATGTTAAAAGTACATTTTAAGATATTTCATGAGTGTTGGCAGCATGGGCTATTGCTTGTTGAATTTACCCTATATGAATATTTAATTTTGTCGTTGTAGGCTTTACATGACAAATGAGTTTTGTCAAAGGATATTTGAATCTTATTGAGGCATATTTTGCATTATTCATTAGTTAATGGTGTACACTAAGGAATTAAGCAAGTCACTTGCCTTTCAAGGGAGAATAGGCAAAGCACTGTTGTAGACAATGCAGGCCAGACAGATCGCTGTTGTAGGCAGCCTAATAGAGGTATGTTGTAAAACACAGAGCGTCGTGGCAGGTAGCCTTTCTAGACAGATCGTTGTAGATAGTCTAGTTGTCAATATAGGCTGTGATGTTGCCTAATTTTTATGCATAAAACTAATTCTAAAGATATTGCATATTCAGTACAAACTCCTCCATTGGATTATGTGCATGATAGCAGTTACGTAAATTATTGAATATATACCGCTTATTGAGCATGTGGAAAGCTCACTCCAATTATACACAATTTTTCATATTATCATGTCTTGTAGGATATACTCCAATACTCTTCCAGGACGTGAGTCAAATAGTTGGACAAACACTTGTGTATCGATGCATTTAAGTTTAGATATTGGAGTCAGGCTTTGCAAATCCTTTGATAAGAGGATTTGTGTTCGGTTGTCACATACCTTGATTTTGTTATAATTGATTAATATTATTGTTGGTTCGGGGCATAACAAAATATTTTTTGGTTTCTTGGAACCAAAGAAGTTGCACTTTTTCCTGAGAAAAGAACAGCTGGGCGAAAGATGCATATAATGCATCACAAGACAATTAATTCATTGTCGCTTACTCCGACATGCATCCTCAGTAGTTGGTTTTGCATGAAGTTAATGGGGTTCGGTTTGTTCATAATTTCTCAAATACCATTAAGAATCTGCTGGTGGTTGGTGCCATATGCATCTGCAAGTGTCACCTTCCATTAAGGCACGCTCATAGCCGTGTATTTTTTGCTCTTAATTTTCTAGACCATGCCTGCACTTGAGACACTGAATTCTTATCTTTCTACCACATAGTTATGTTTAAAAGTTGCTGAATTTGATGGAGGACATATCAATATCTGCTCATGACAAAGATTTGATGAAGATTTTATTAGGATTTGATCTTAGTCTTTGCAATCTTTTATTTAAGCTAGGATTTCTTTAGGATTTGATTATATGATATTTCCTTCTAGTCTAGTTAAGATTTTATTTAATTGCTTCTTTTAATTTTTAGTTGGTTTTGGTTTGATTATGATTTTAATTTGTTTCCTTAAATGTTTAGATTTTTTTTGTATAAATAAGGTGTATCCTTCATGAGGAAAGAGACAATGATGAATAAAATAAAACGTTCTCGAGATGTGAAATCTTTTATCAAGCATATGAATTGCTTATTGGCTGTGGAACCCTTACATGTGAAGCATATAGTTATGTTTCAAAGTTGTTGAATTTGATGGAGGACATATCAATATCTGCTCATGACAAGGATTTGACAAAAATTTTATTAGGATTTGATCTTAGTCTTTGCAATCTTTTATTTAAGCTAGAATTTCTTTAGGATTTGATTATGATATCTCCTTCCAGTCTAGTTAAAATTTTATTTAATTGTTTCTTTTAATTTTTGGTTGGTTTTGGTTTGATTATGATTTTAATTTGCTTCCTTAAATGTTTAGATTTTTTTGTATAATTAAGGTGTATCCTTCATGAGGAAAGAGACAATGATGAATAAAATAAAACGTTCTTGAGATGTGAAATTTTTTATCAAGCATATGAATTGCTTATTGGCTGTGGAGCCCCTTACATGTGAAGCATATTCTTTAGTGGAGTGTGAAACCCTTGGGTGTAAAGCTTATTTTCCAGTGGGGTGTCAAGTTCTTAGGCATAAAGGCTATTATCTAGTGGGGTGTGAAGCCTTCGCGTGTGAAGACTATTTATCTAAATCCTATATTTGGTTCTAGCTTTCACCTCGGAGCCCTCGCTGTGTAGTACTGTGTCATGCACACATCGCGTGCATTGAAAGACAAGGTTTTGTGAATTGTGAGATGCTGATAAAAAATTTGACAATAATTTTTAATACATTTTTATTCTTATCGCCATTTATTAAGTTGTTGCTAGCACTTTCTTCGCACCAATGTGTATTGTTCATGCATGTATCGCGTTGCACAGGGAGTACTAGTGTTATTCCTCTATGATTATAACCAGTGATGGAGGACGATTGTGGATCATTAATTTTGGACCACTAGGATTTCTTAAGATCTATTTGTTTTAGCAATACTTTTTGCAATCTTTATTTTAGGTGGAATTTCTTGAGGATTTCATGGTAGGATCTTCATGATCTTCTAGATTTTACTTTGTAAGAGAGGTTATTTTGTTTCCTTAGAATTGAATATTAGGATCTGATTTGATTTTAGCTTGTTTCCTTATATATTATCTTTTGTTTTCTTTAAATGAAGATGTAAGCCTCATTGGGAAGACAAACTTCATTAAATAAAATTTCTGATTTCTAAAGTTGCATGTGAATTGTGAGGCCGTGAGTGTGAGGCCTTTAGTGAGATCCCTTTCATTTTAGTCCCTTTTAAATCTCAGTCTTTGAATCCATCTCCTCTTCAAATTTGCCCTCCAATCAATCAAAACCCTAATCCTCAAAAGGATCCTAAAAAAAGTAAGGGTACTGTTCAAGGATAAACAATACTCAGTGTAATGTTCATCTACGTGAATGGTATCTTCGTTACTCCTCATCCGTCCTCTCTGTTAGACCCTAATACCACTAGGAAAGAACCCTAGGGGGTTGCATAGGGTCTCATGTTAATCTAATTCGATTTAATACCAATTAAAACTAATTAACTAATATTCTAGCAAATATGATATACTACAAGATATATGTAAGGATAAACAATATAAATAAGGGTGAAATAAATAAAAACAAATAAGAGTGATAGTGCGCGAATAAACCAACACAAATACAAATAAATGATCACGGAGTTCGGACCTTTCGTCCTACGTCACCGCTCCCCACTTCCGGGGAGAAATCCACTATCATACTGGGTTTTCAACGCTCACCCGAAAATATTTACACCACACAATATTGGTTTTCAAGCTCACCAAAAACTTTGCAATCAACACTCTTGTAATCTCACTTTACACCTTCTAAGTGTTGGTCTCTAGCCCGTGTCTTCCTCAAGTGTTCGGATTTACAACCTCTTCCTAGGTTTTACTAGCGACGTCACTCCTCTTGAGACGATCCCGTCTCTCACCACACACTCCTCTCGGTGTACAAGTGTATTACAAAATGTTCTCACAAATAACGCTCAACAACAAATGAATGTTCTCTATACAATGTGAGAACTCATTTAAGCCCAACTCTATGTTACAATCACACAACCCCAAATATACTATGTATAAGAATACTAAAAGCTTAATATGGGTGTGTGTCACAAAAAAAATTTAATAAATTCAAAATCAAACTAAACTCAATATAAACTCTAGCTTAATGATAAACAAGTATAAAACATGTAAAGCTAGATTGTGTTTAGAAACACTTCTCTAAAGATGACAAGAGAGGGAGAAGAGTGAATGCTCAAACACCAAAGGATGATTTCCTCTAGCTCTTGTGAAAATTTCTTCACAAACTTTAAACTTTTAAGCACACTTAAAAACAAACTAAACTCTTGTAAACTTGTTTTAAAACACTTCTTGATTACTTCAGAATGTTAGAGGGCAAGGGGTATATATAGGATCATAAGACAATCCTAAGACCTAAGAAAACCAAGCAAAAGGACAAAATAACAAAAACATAAAAATCTGAAAAACTAGTCGTTATGATGCCGTCAATCGACTGATATTGTTAATCAGTCGATTGATGAGCTGACCGTTACAGGCCAGCAACACCTCATTAGTTGACTGATTGACTGATGAACATGTCAGTCGATCGATGACCTCGTCAGTCGACCGATCAGTCGACATAAAAACAGATAGTTTTGATTATTCCAGGTGTTTTCTTCAGTCGACTGAACTCATGTATCAGTCGACTGATAACACATTATCAGCCTAATTTGAATAGTAAAACTGATTTTTAAAGAGATTTTAAAAATAGTAAAATTCCAAAAATTATAAAACTTTTCGGAATGCTTGAAAACATGATAATAAACATGTTATAAAAAGTATTTTTAGAATTGCACCTTCCAAATGAGAAATCTCTTCATTTTGCAAAGAAGGTCCAAAACATGAAAACTAAACAAGACATGTTTTTGACATTTCGACTTAAACAATATTTTGAAACCTTATAAAATGATTTTATAGACTTAAAATATAAACTGTTGTTGTTAAGTCTATAAACAAGAAATAGAATATTTTCTCAAAATTATTTATTTTATTCATTCTTTCAAAACCAATGAACATGAATTCTTACCAAACACATATAAACATGAAACAAAAATATATTTTCCAATTATATTCATTTGTTTCATATTTAAACTAGAAAACCATAAAGCCAAAGTGTGTATATATATAACTAAATATATACATATAAATATAAACCAATAAAATGTGTGTGTATATGATATTAAGCTTTAAAGTATCTACACAAGTATAAAACCTAAACTATAAAAACTATACCCAAGCTCTTGATCTTCGATGAAGCTCTTCTTGGTAAACTTGCAGATGGAGCTTGATCTCAAATCTTTAACTTGAATGTATTGGTTTCATTCCACTATTCTTTCCATCCTCCATTGGATATGATCGCGAAAGCTCTAGTCTATCCAACCTCCAACACATTGTTTGCCTAGAATAAATAAGACAACACAAACACTAGACTAACAATATTAGTTGTAAATTGTTTGTTAAAAACATCATCAAAACAAAAAGACCAACACTCTCCTCTATATCCATTCCTTTGCGCCTCTCCATCTATTAGATCCAATTGTGCCCTAGCTTCAGTGAGCCCCTATGAGCTCTCATGATCTGATCGAGTATCACCATCGCTGGATATCTTCCTGGCAATCCTCAATGCATTATGATCTCTTTGCCAAGGCCATACTACACAGCCATGGAAAGTTATCAAACTCTTAAAAATCTACTTGCTCCTCCTTTTATATCCTGTTCAGATTTGAGTACCTGCCAAATTTCACAGTATCAAGAACATCGTACTTTCCAATTGGATCTGGATTCGCGTCGAAGGAATCACATTCCTGATTCTCATTTCGTTTGTGAATCTTTTAAAATAAAATTCATATAGTAGGCTTTATTATCCACTTGCTAACTAAGCACAAAATAATACTCTGTTTGACATAATATATCGTATTGTTTTTTCTTCTCTTTCCTTCTTGGAATATAATTATCATTGTGATTTCTTATAGCTTTAACATCTGTATTGCTTGTTCAGGACAGGTTTCATACTCTTGAAAGAGTCCTGACAATGGCCATACTTACTGGATCAAGTTTTCTGGATGAATATGGAGAAAACCAGGTTAGATATCCACTTTCTGTATAACTTTCTTTACTAATGTAAAATAACTCACCTAACACTGTATTATATTTTTAGGTTTAGCAAAAGACAGAAAAGAAATCTCTTGCTGTCCTCTCCAGTTGCATATTCTCAATGTTTCATTGTTTCTTCCATTAGGAAGATGTAGCCATATACCATTCCTATACAATAATCGTACTAGGATACTTCATGGATAATTTTTGGACATAGTTCTATGCCATCTGAAAATAAATGCATCTTAGATCTATCAAATATCTATTGAAACTAAGTAGTCAGAAATCTGATGCAGAATGATAGTGATTAAATTCACATGTGATTTTTCTTGTTGATGCATTTATGTAATTTGTCCATTTTATTAATAAGTAAGATTATTCACATAACTGTCATCTTATGTATGTACTTGGAAATATGTTATATTGTCCGATGTGCTGTTTCTAAACCATTGAAATTTTGCATATTCATGTTACACAGATATAGCATTACTTTTGACAGGCATATAATTTTATTATTGCCATACTTGGGGCACATATCTTTCCTGAATTTCAGGATTTTCCATAGTTGTGTATCCGTATTGTGTCATGTTATGCATATCCATGCCAGCACAACCTAAGCGTATTAGATCTTACTTTTGATTTTTTGATGTAATTTTCGTATACTACTGGTTATCCTTGCTGAATTATTTGGCACTGGTGTTTTTATGTTTCAAAGAAGCACAAGTTTCTTAATATTTTTCTTATCATCTGTCTCTTTAGTACTTGTTTCTCATTAATAATGTGAACATAAAATCATTTGCTTGTATTGATGTCTGGATCACCAACTGTCCTGAATTGAAATCCGGAGAGAAGACGCTGTGTTTTGAACATCTAGAAGGCATATAATTACAAATGGCCTTACCTAGCATAGTGAAACAAAACACCTTGATTCTTAAAAAAGTTTGGTTGCGGTCTTCTACCTCAATTCTTTCTCAACACATTATTTTGAGCATTGTAGAAAAGTAATGTGGTATAAATCCTTCTCAACTTATCAGCATAAAGAATACTTATTCAGCACTCCTTCCCTCCATCTTAGAACCACAACAAATGGATAAATCCTAGCATGTTAAGCAACGAAGGAGCCCCCCAACCCCCCCCCCCCCCCCCGTAGAAAAAAAAAAAACCCGAAAAAAGAAATCTCGCGTACATAGACACACGCACTTCAAATGCTGAAGGTGCAACAGAAGCAACCGGCTAACCCAACCGTGGACATTTAGTTGAGCCTATTGACCAAAAAATGGACAAAATTTTTGTTAATATACTAAACCGCAATATCCTATGAATATGTAATCTTTACTGTCTCCTTCTGAGGTTTCCGTTCACTATCTGGAACTTTTAGTTTTGTTCGTGTTTATGTGGATTCTTCAGTAGGTAATTCTTGTTTGTGCTTTTGTTGTAATAATTCCGCTTTTCATTGTTGTACTTCAAACTGTTACAAAGCATTTGACAGAGTTGCCCATATGTGGCTCTCGAGCATAGGTTTTCAATCAACTTTTTAAAAAGAACGCGTAGGATAACTGTAGCAATTATACAGTGTATCTCATATTTATCAGTTGGTACTCTTGCAAGAGACTACAAAGAGGAGAGTACATTTGATAGTCAATTAGTTGATAACATTCATTCGATAAGAATCTATGCTTGAGTAGCATGCTCCCTCATTTGTTGTAAATTTGGTGTCGGGGTTTTCCTTCCAAAATTGCAGTACAATCTCTCATTCCAAGAACTACATTTTTCCTTTTAGCGTCAATTTTTTTAATTGGAATTAGCTTCATATATTTGGACATTATGTTATCGTTGTTCGACTTTTATGATTGAATCAACCGCTTCTAGGCGCTAATTCAATGACATGTCCAAGTTTCAGTTCTTTGAATCAATGGCGGAAGCTCAAGTACCTTTTAAGTTAGTTCACATATTTACTGAAAGATCTATTCAAGCGGCATATAAGCGGGTAAGACGTGCCATTCTTGTTCACCATGTAATAATCTACTAAGTCATTCTAGTTATGAAAATTGTTCATTTGATATTGTCAGGTCCTTAATCTCGTGGATGCTCCATCAGAAAAAAAAGAGAAGCATCCTTTGATCAAGCTTGCCAACGAATTGAAAATTATTGCTGAGAAGGAGTTCACTTTATTTACCCGAATATTAGGCCAACAATATCCAAATGCTGGAGTTGTTTCTTCTTTACTGTTGCATCATCTTTATGGGGAAAAATTGGTATGTTTAAAATAGCACTTCTAACTCGTCTAGTATCTCATAGGGGTCAGTTTCCATTGATACTTGAAGTAATAGCTATTTACATCAATATATAGAATCCTTTTCTGAAAGGAGTATTGGAGCTTTCAGAGAACGTACAATCGGTTCTTGCAGCTTCTGATAGTTTAGAGCTTTATTTGGCTGATGTGCTCAATTCTGTATGTCAGAAGGACATGAAATCTCTTATTGTCAGTCACTGGCATCCGTATCAGGTATGGTGCATCCTACCTCAATCTAAGCTCTCTGATCAATTATTAATTTACACAAGTATTGAATTAGACACATAGTTTCTTTTTTGTCTAGTGTTAATGTAGAACTCATGATTGCAACTGAGGACGATACACTATAGCAAGTTCTGAGCTCTTATTGTCAGTGTTTTAAATGTTAGCCGACATGTCGGCCGACATATTAGATTTAGGGAATATGAGCTATTGGACATGATATGGAGCTTTTTCATGCATATTTTGTTTTCAGGGTTCATGTCAGATATATCGGGGGACATGTCGGATATGTCGGACGATATGTCGGGGGACATGTCGTTATGTCGGCCGATTTTTTAGTTTGAAAAATTAGCTGATTTTTTTTATTTTTGGTTATGTTTATCTAATCAGGTTTGGGTTTAAATTCTTGATTGTCTTAATATTACTTCCAAAGGTAAAAACCGATAAGTTAAGGGAAATTGATAAAAAGACCGAAGTAATTTTCGTTGCTCATCTTCCCTCTCCTTTGACATCTCATCGGTCTTTTCTCTGAACTATTCCTTCAACATTAATATTGGGTGATCTTCTCTCTTCTTAACTGCCAATATCAGAGTCCTCATTTCTCAACTCTTTCCTTCAACATTAATCCTAAGTATCATAATTATTTGCTTTTTTATATGTTTAGACAATAGAATTTATTAAGTATGTTTAGATTTTATTTATGATATTTATATTACACATATGCACATCATCCGATATGACAATCCGATATTTTTTCATGTCCCCCCGACATATCTCCAATTTCTGCTATCCGACATGAATTTTAGCCGTATGACACGAACCTAACATCCGATATTTAAAACCTTGCATATTGTTGAACAAAATAGATTTTATTTTCTTCCATGTATATTTACTTGATACCTTGGAGTCGCAGTTATATCATTCATATATTTGTCTACACGAAGGTTACGGATCCGCCTTGATCCTTTGGTAGACAATTTCTTCCAATTTACTAGTTACAAAGTATGAGTAACCGCGTGTAGAGAATTGTGGTTTGCAGATGGTTGATCAATGAGTGTGTTATTATATGTTCAATACCTTACCTTATAACTTAGTAAGTTTTGACATCTAAATGTTTTTGCCATATAGTCATGTAAGGTTTTAAATATCGAATATCGATGATATATCTTGCAGCTATCAGGGATATGCAGTAACTATCGGAGTGTCATATTAGAAATGTGAATATATAATATAATGTTCTAAAATATAATCTAAACATACTTAATGAAATCTAAACATATAAAAATTTAAATAATATATAAGAGATTGTGATTGCTAACCAATTGTAGAAACTTATTTAGGGAAAAGAGCCTATTGGATTTTACTAAAAAACTATATAGGGCTGAAATTTTTGCTAAAAAGATTAAAGAAAGTTTGTAGACCTATATTATTTTGTGACGAGCCATATAAAAGGACATATTGGCTGATAAATCGGTCATGTAGGGAATATATTGTCGAAAAATTGCCAAAAGGTGGTAAAGGATATTGAGATTGTTTGCAGCAAGCCTTATAAAAGGATATATTAGCTATATGTAGGATATTTAATACAATGTAGTCTAGGATATTTAATACAATGTAGTTGAGAGATGTTTATATGCTAAACTAAATTTTTAGAAAATTATTTTTTTTGGATTTAGTTCTAAAACCATACTAGCATAATATCTATATATAAAATCGAGCAACTTCCATCCACATTAAAGTTGATGGCTTTTAAAACTTTTTGTTTCTTTAGTCAGTGTGATCAATACAAAGGCCCAGGGTTGCCAGTCCAGGTTTAAAACAACATTTTGTTAATCTTTTGATAATTAAATACTCGAAATCCCCTTGTATATCGTCAAACTGACAAATATTCATGTGGTACTTTACTTATGATTGTTCCTATTCCAAAACATGATAGTTAGACATACAAAACCACGCAAGATATACACGACACTACACATGATTTGTAAAGTACCATATAAAATAACATACACAAATATGATATATCAAAAAGTAATTTGATATGTAGAAGAGAAACACCATACACAAGCATATTAACATTGATTTTAAAAAGCGGTCTAGGCGGCCGCTTAAACCTAAGCAGTACGTAGACTGCCCGTCTAAATCTTAAGAGTGCCTAGGGGAGAACGGGTTGCTTAGATGGTGTTAGAAAGAGGTATATTATTTGCTTAAGCATAATAATGGTTGAAGACAGTTAACCATGTTAAAATGTACCGGATCAAAACTATGCCCAAGTCTATCTCAAGTAAAACTATTAAGGATATGATTTGAATCTTTAAAAATGATCATTCATCTCTCAATGTTAAAAACATCTTGTGATGCTTAAGCATCAGCTTGGACGCCTAGGCACTAGGTCTGGTGCTTAGAAATGCCTAGAGCTTTCTAAAACATTGCATATTATGTTATTTTTAATTAAAATTTACATACAAATGCATTTATCGACAAGTATAACAACAACAACTAAGCCTCTATTCCGAGTGTTTGGGGTTGGCTACATAAATTATGTTCTTCTATTTTGTTCTATTATGAGTCATCTCCTATGTTAAGCTAGCCATAACCATAACCTTATTAATTACTTACAATCAAGCCCTTCTAGGTCTACTTCTAGATCTTTTTGCTCCATTATCTATAATATTATCACTTATTCTAATAGGTGCACTAAAAAGTTTACATTGTACGGTGCACTAAAAAGTTTACATTGTACATGACCATACCACATTAATCAATTCTTACTCATTTTATTCTCTATAGGAGCAACCTCTAATTTACTACGGATGCACTCATTTCTTATCCTATCTTTTAGTGTATACCCACAAGAACATCTCAACATTCTCATTTCTACTTCACTCATTTTTTACACATGTTATTTTTTTATTGTCCAAATTTTGATCCATAAAGCATTGTTGGTTTTATAACTGTCCTATATAAAACTTTTTCTTAAGCCTAAGAGGTATTCTACGATCACGCAAAACTTTCGAAGCACTTCATTTTAACCATCCAAATTTGATTCGACTGACAACATCATCCTCAATCTCACTATCATGCCGAATGATTGATCCTAAATAGCGAAATTTATTGCTTTTAGATATTTCTTGGACATCAATATGTACTATATGTTATTTTCTCCTTTTATTTTTACTAAAAATACATTCCATGTATTCTGTTTTTGTTCTACTAATTCTAAAACCTTTTAGTTTCAAGAGTTAGTCTCCACTTTTTTATTTTAGAAATTATAATTGTTCTACTCTCGTCAACTAATACTATATCATTAGCAAATAACATACACCATGACATTTCATCCTGAATATGTCTAGTAAGCTGGTTTATAATTAAAGTAAAACGATAAGGGCTTAAGGCAGACCCTTGACGTAAACCCATGGTTATAAGAAATGATTTAGTCTTTCCTTTATTCGTTCTTAGTTTAGTTGTTACTCTATCATTCATATCTTGTCACATCAATATATATACTAGATACGTGTTTCTTTTCTAAAACCCACCATATTACCTCTCTAGGCACTCTATCATAAGCTTTTTCTAGGTCAATGAAAAATATATGTATATCCTTTTTTCTCTATACTTCTCCACCAACCATCGCAACATATTTATAGGTTCCTAGTTGACCTCCCGGGCATAAAATCGAATTGGTTTTCAGATACAGTTGTCTTTTTTCTTAGTCTTTTCTCAATTACCCTCTCCCAGAGTTTCATAATATGACTTATGACTTATGGCTTTAATAGCATAAAACCGAATTGGTTTTTAGATATACTTGTCTCAATAATCTTATTAAATAATTTAATCAACCATCCTAATCCAATATCTCCAAGACATTTCCAAAATTCAACATTGAACCTATGACAATCGAGCATACATGGAACACCTTGTAAAACCATAGAGGGAGTGAATAGGGTTGAAAGGCTAAAAATAATTAACAGAGCACTTTATAATAAGTGCAAAAATTTTAACAGATAATCAGTGGAATGCTGATATTGGAAATATAGAAAACAAAGCTGAAATTGTCAAGACTCTCGCGAGTGGAAGAGCCCTAAATTCTGATGGAAGATTTGCAGAAAAGGTGTTAGCATAAACTATAATTTGCACAAGATATTATAAACAATCAACACAAACTCAATGATGTATAAGGTGGTTCATTGCTTAGCATTTGATGAAACTTTTCATTCTTTCCTGTCGTTTTCATCGGCTTAAATAGTGGTAGCTAATTGGAATATTAGATTGAATATGATCTAAATATCACTTGTTTACAACTAGCTATTTGGACAGAGTAATTAAGTATTTAGCTAACTATTCGATTTCTTAATGTGTTAAAAGTTGAGAGGTCAAATCAATGTGTTAGAATTTTGAGAGAAAACTTAAATTGCTAACTAACGTTATGAAAAGGGTATGTTAAAAATTTGTTAATAGTGTTCAGTTCCGGTGCGGAACACAGATTGAGGCAGTTCTAGTGTAGAATAATACTTGGGGTGTTATGTAAAGGGAGTTTGAAAGTTCAAGGGACTTTTTTATTGCATACTTAGTGAGTTCCATTTTAGTTCATAAGTCTATTTGTGTGGCATATAAGCATTAACATAAATACCTATAATTTAAGTACGGTTTAATCATTCTAAACCTTATAAAACTGTGATGCCCTGTGCGTAACATTATGTGAACCTATGTGTTGCGGATAATTAAAGAAATCGAAGATATACTATGATTACGTCTTTAACTGGTACTGCGGATATGCATCGAAAGTCAATTTTGTTCAATTAAAATAAATATTACTTTAAACTTTTTTGATTCAGATTTTACATTGTTGAAGTTTATTTATTGGAAAATGGAGGATATCATTATAACTTTAGATTTCTGGCACGTTAAGAAAAAGTGCTCATATTTGGATTTGTATAGTGAATCATTATCCTTTTCAGGTAGTAGTAAAACGCACTTCCCATGCGTATGAATCCATAGCCGTTTTGACCACTATCAGATAAGTAAAATAAATGAAAATTATTTATAATACCATAATATGTTTGCTTATAAATCATGCTTCTCTATTATTTATTCTCTTACTTTCTTAGAACTTAGAAGTGTATCATTTCTTCTTTACAAAGACTACGAAGTTACATGTATGATATCTTTTAGGGTTCTTCTGATATCGATCTTAAAACAGCAAAAATTTGAATATATCCCCAAAAAGTGAAATCTGTTAAATTCACCAAACTGTTTAAGCTACACCAAATAAATTTCCTTTAATAATTCTGTAAAAATAATTCCGATCAAGTTAACAATCCAACTAAGGTAACCCTACCCGAGTTAAACCCCCCCCCTGCCCCACGCGCACACACACAATCGTCTCTCTCTCTCTCTCTCTCTCTCTCTTAGTTTCTTTCTGTCAATGTCGTTGTCTCCTTGCATGGCCCATTGCCTCTGCTGCTCCTATTACCACCCTCATCATTCTTCTTAACTTTGCATGACGTTGCTGCCCCTATCAACTTCTTCATTTCTGCCTCCACTAACAACTAACAGCAACAAATGAGACCGTGAACCAAAAGGCAGCATATGGTCGCGCATGTTGCTGTCCCTGTAGTTACCACCTCAATACACCTCGCGGATGGCGGATTCTTCACCGACGACCAAGGACATCAATTAGATTTTTATTTTCAAAAGTTTGCCATTGATATAATTTTGCATTATATCTCAGTGTAGTAAATCTTTGTGAGAAGTGAGAACATAAAAAATCTGCAGGCTATTTGTAAGCACATGGTAAACACTACTTCTTGGTTCAAGTTCTAATCCATCCAAGTCATGTATAATAAACTGGACAATCATTTCATGTGTAAATATTGCGTTCTCTTTTTGTGTTTTTATAAAATTATTCTGTTCTTTTATGGTGATGAGTATGTATGTAAATCTATTCACCTTTCTCCTCTTGTTAACACTTCTGTAATCAGTTCAGATCCATATTTCAATTTAAGCTCACACATTATTCCATAATGTTCATATGAAATTTAACTTGATAATTGTAGATCCCAAATGCAAAGTTTCGTAAATAATATCAAAGAATTATATGAACTTTTGCTGTCAAGTGGTAGAATAGCTGGAGTAGACATATTTTTGCAATAAAAAAGAATAATGTTGTTTTTTTTTTGCTTGGAGTATTTTGTAAAACCCTGCTAAAACCTTCCTTATTTTGTTAGACTTGAAAAGAAAAATAAAGATTATTCTAATATTTAGTTTTTTATTTAAAAATTTAGATTGCAGATTAAGTTTCTTTAGTTGCGTTTGGTCATGTTCCCTTTTGTTCCAAACCAATCACATAATCCTGGGTCTATCCCTGACTTTATGCTTGTAGTCCATCTGTCACAGCCTTAGCCATCTTCCAAACTTATACGTTTTTTCTGCCCATTTCTGCCCAGTTATAGATATACAGTTTAATTTCGGCACTGTCATTTTCACAAGTGGATTCTATATTCCTAGTTGGAGTTCTTTAAGCTATTTTGATGTGAAGTAGCTCAGTTGTTTTACATATTAGATTCTTGGTTTTAACGAGTGTAAACAGAAAATATTGTTGTCTTTTACACAAATTATCCTTCTTCATTCATTAATCAAGAATTTTCTTTTTCTTGTTTCTAATTTTTTTTCAAAACAGATAAGAGAAGTTTGTGCACCACTTATTCTTCATTGGCTTAATGCGCAACATGAGAATATCTTGGAGTGGACAAAACGTGCTATTCAGTTGGAGGTAGGCTGCATTTATGAACAAAATGCAAACTTATCTATTCACCTCACTTCACCTCCAAGAATTATATCTCATCTGAATGTTCTAGTGGTTCTCAATATTTCTCTGTCTCTCAATTAGCTTTTGGTAAAATGCTTTGCATACACTAGATTATACTATATTCTAGTTGTCGACCACTTTTTCATTTTAATTAAAGTTACATATCTACACTCCTTAACCATGTGCATGCAAGCTTTCTTTGTTTAGATAAATACATCTATTTATGTAATTTCAAAAACATATACTAGTTGAGCTTGTTCATAACTCTGCTTGGGACTTAGGGAGTATATGTGGTCCAGCACGTTTTGGGACAAGATGAATAATAAACAAATATATTTTTTGTTTAGTTTTAAATTCTGTTCACCTAGTTTAATCTATTTTCGTTGCTTCTTTCGTTTAAGTTTTGTATCTTATCCTCCAGATGCATTTTACTTCTGTACTGGTGTGTCACGTGTGCCTATTTTTGGCCCCTTTGAATCATTTGGGGTTCTTTTATTTTGTTTAACCAATTGCTATGGAGTCATTGCTTAGAAAATTTGGGATGTCTATTCGAGTACAATACACGGTAAATATGAGCTTCTCTGAAGATTGGATTCAACAGGCCTCTTGATTTGGTGATGTATCTGCTGGATAAGGAAAGGAGAGCATGTTAACTAGAATTATCATGTTCTGTTTAATCTCTGGCACACTATTTGATTCACGAGATCATATATAACTTAAAAAGTATTTACCTCCTCTTTGTATGTTCTACAGATCACAGAGGAATTTCAATATTATTCTTGCTTGGATGCTTTTTGACATAGGAGATACCTCCAACATCACACTAGTGTCGTACCTAAGATGGGTTCATATTTGCAGGCACTATGGATGCATGCAATATTTTCTCATCAGGTTTCATTGCAAGACAGTGAGCACATAGTAAAGTTTATGTTCAACTAGGGAGAATGAAACATTGCAAAGACTCCAACCAAAAGGCTGAAGTTCAGATTCTAGCACATAGCTCTATTAAAACGGTCTTAACTTAATAACTGATTTGGAGGAAATGCCCATTCATTCTGAAGCTAATAGCAAGACTCACATTATATTTTCTTTTTTTTTTTTTCCTCTGTATGTTCCCGAAACAAAAAAATTATGGGCCATTGCTCAAGCTATCATCAGAAGAAATTTCTTGTTTCACAGTAGAGTTATTTGCTAAAGATCTTCAACTCATTTAATTTTTTGTAGGCTTTTCATGGAAGGTTTGTGTATCTAGATTAAGGTTTGCCACCTGTTGTTTTCTGATTTGTTTCTTAGATTTCAAGAATCCACCCTAAGGGTTTTTAGTTAAAAAGATTTTATGCCTTCTTCTTGTAGTATAATTTATGATGAGTTTTGGAAAGAAATATATTCTTCTTCCTTGACACATCTGGCGCAATGGAACTCCTAGTTCTAGATACCTTTTTGGTTTAATTTTGGAGGTCGTCATCTTCACTGAGGGTGCAATTCTTAAGAAAAAAAACAAGAATGAGTAGAAGGTGACATGGTTAATTTTAGTTATCCTTTAACTATAGAGTTGTTCATTGACTATAGAATTGTTCCTCGACCTTTGAATGCATTGTTGGGCATTAGAGATCTGCGAGCTTTGGTGATTTTGACTCGACTTGTTTTTATTCATCATGCCATCATTTTTCAGGTTTTCTCCCCTAGATGATTCAGTGTCCTTGATTTTACCATAATTGGAGGATTCAGCATAATTTAGACAATTAATTATTGGGATTGGTAACTTAATTAATAGTTTTGTTTTCATGATTTTTCTAAGAATGGAAATATGGTGTTGCATTGATCAAAATCTGCAATATTGTAGGTAAATAATATTCACAATTACTTGAAACAAGATGCCAACAAGATGGCATCTTGTTTCATACAGTTTACTTGTCCACATTTGATTAAGCTGAACTGTCCAATGGCCTATGACGTACAACGGAGACATCAGAGTGCACCGGTTTGGAAAAGTGATAGTATTATAGTTAATGAGGTTAGGAGATCTAGAGGTAGACCTAATAGAACTTGGTTGGAAGCAATTAAGAAGGATATGATTATGTTTAACTTAATGGAGGAGATGTCCCAGAATGGAATGGAAGAATAAGATTCATGTACTCGACCCCAAACATTTGGGATAAAGGCTTTGATGTTGTCCAATGGCCTATGATGTTGCAACTGATCATAGTCATTCCTGAATTGAAAGTCTATTTGTGGATTTTCCCAAATTGATAGGAACCTCAGGTTTCTGGAGCATCTTGCCTTGTCTCTGTGCCATTAGTTCCCCAAATCTCTATTTTGCAAGCTTATTCATAAAATCACTCTATTTGTTATCCTTTGCTCTGCAAATGCTTTCTCACAGTCCTTGAGAGATGCTATGTATTTTGTGAAATAGTATATCAAGTTTCTTTGAGCTCTTGCTCTGCAGATTCTTTCATGAAGTCTTCATAAACATAAATATATCTGTGCATGTCTATGTCTTTTTTAATACATCTATCCCTAAACACAAATGGAACACATACATATTCAGTTTATGCTTCAAGTTTATGATCCATCCACATGGAATATTCATTTGTTTGAAGGGGAAGGGAACATGGTGAGGTGGGTAGGGTTCTGAATGATTATTATTTAAATATATAAAATTATACAGAACACAACTAGATAAAACAAGTAGGACTCATCCTGTGGCTGTTCTACCTGCACGTTTGCTCTGATACATGTATTTATGTTTCATTGTATGTTTCATTGAGTGAATCTTTTATCATCTTTTGCTTATGGAAATATTCGTCTTCGTCTGGGTTTTAAGGGTGAAGTTTATTGAGGTTTTTCAATGTCCTATAGGATTGGGAACCTCTGTCATCTCAACAAAGACAAGCTGCATCCATAATTGAAGTTTTTCGAATCATCGAGGAGGTTCAGTATTATATCTTCTGCTTTTCTCCTTGCTCTTTCAAGCGACTGCAGGACTTTAAATGCTTTATTTTATTCTGATTGTTGATTGTTAAAATGTTAATGTTGAAAATGGAGATGCACTGCATAATGAAAATTTGAGAGCACAAAAAATAATTTTTTTCCCATCAACACCATGATCACCCCTGTTTTTTGTTTCTGTGATAGTGGATACATATCCAATCAGGGCAGGATGTCAAAGTATTTCATTATAACTTTCATATGATAAGTTCTTCTATTCTTCTTTTCTTTTAGTGAAAAATATCTATGGTTTTTGGTAAACGTACTGCAGATTGTTAATGAGATCCTTCCTTTTCTAGTGGACTGATGATATAGTCGTCAACGTATTTAGGATATCTAAGTTTTCCAGTGCAATGTCCACTTGGCCTTCTCTAAGATTTTAATTTATGATAAAAGTTCATTAGACTAATTTTTAATTTTGTACATGCATTAACACATTCATTAGACTAGTTCAACCCTTGCCTATTGAATAAAGAACAATAGAGAACTAGTAGGATTTTTCATTTCATACTTCTGTTCAGTAATGTTTGTGAGCAGTTGGGTCAGAACAATTAGAGAGAGATTTCATGTGAATCTATGGTTATGGCTCTTGGATGGTTATGCAAGATTTCTGGAGTTCATACCCTGCCTTCTACCTCTGTCCGCTGTGATACAGTTCATCCAAGGTTTAAAATCTCAATATTGCCAGTGGTTTCAATTTCTTTTTATTTGTACCAGTATCAAGAGTTTTGGTAGTTCCTATGTTTTTTGACTAGAAGTATCTGTACATGTAACAATCTAGTTCCATTCTACAACCTTTCGGATAATTTATCTCTTCCTCTATTCCCCCTTTATATAGCACTATTAGTTCAATTTTGATACTTCTTACCTCAGACTCACGTATTGGTCCTTATTCAATATTAGCCTTTATTGGTCATTATTTGCTAATACGGCCAATATTATCTGTTCATTAGGTTAGATCGGCATGACTATTCGACCAGCACATATCAATATTGGCCTATATTTTCAAATCTCGTGTTTATCTCAATGAAAATTAATCTGAAATGACCACAGTATTAAGTTTTAACTGTTGACTGGCGTGTAATTTTTCTTTCTTCTCGAGAAGGGTATCTTGGTGTTACTGTGTAAGTAAATAACATAAAATTTCAGTGATATTAGCTTATGTTCTCATCTTATTCATTTGCTCTTTTCAGATATAAGTTATTTTGATGATAGTACTCAAGATGTTTGCCACTTGAACCTAAGAACGATAGGCCCATGAGAAGAGCATTACATTTTAATTTTGGATTTTCATTAAATATGCTGGCTCTTTCCTCTTTATGAGCGAAATCTATCTAATGTTTTTTGTAATTTCCAGGCCATTGATCAGTTCTTTGATCTAAATCTTCCTATGGATATCATACAATTGCGCTCTTTACTCATTGGGATTTTTCGTTGCCTTGACGCATATTTGCTGCACATTGTCAATCAGCAAGGTTTGTTACCTAATCGTATCAGCTGAATGCTTCATACTTTGCTTCTCTCTTACAAGATTTCAGTTCATTTTATTACTTACTTTCCAATGTTCCAATGTAAACTTAGGGTTAAAGAATTTTAAACTTTTAGTGCTCAATGGATGGTGTACTGCATAATTCCCTGGACCCCCTCAGACTGTCGTACATTTACTGCAAACTGATTCCCGGTGTAATTGAGAACTGATTCCCTCCAATACACGACCAAAAGTAAGGTACCGCTTCCAAGTATGCAAGGTGAAAAGTCCATTTTATTGCACATGTGCGAGATGCAATGTGGTGTGTCGTGTGCACAATCGAGTGAAGAGGTGCACAATAGAATATATGAGTCACTTTACTGTAACTAAATACCTATATTAATAAAACATGAAATGAAACCATCACCCAACATGAACTATACGAAAAGGAAAACAGAACAAAAGAATGAACTCTAAAAAGAATAGAAAGGAGAAAAAAGAACTCACTAGAAATGCAGAGGAAAGTCTAAAAAAAAGCTAACGAACTCCATATAAAAAGAAACATTTATTTTGTATAATTTTTTTTAAATGCATAATTAGCTTTCTTGTTACAAGTTTTTCTAATATACGAAAATTGTATGCGCACCCATAACAAATTTATAACGTACCACATACTGAACTTGCATACAGAAGCAATCTACCCTCTTGTATCCAAATTTTCTAAGTGGCAAATCCTACACCCAAGTTCGTACCACAAGTCGCTACTTACCTCATATTGTGTAACTATGGTGTAACATTTATCCATCTTTATGTATTTGGTGTCTATATATGTTTTTTTAATTCTAGTAGCTACTTTTCTAATTGCATTCTATTAGCTAATATTCTCTAAAGGATTATGACAAAAATTTGTTCTTTTGATGGCCTACAGTAGGTAAGAGAAGCTTGTCTATGTTTGGTTGCCTTGTAGTAAATCATAGAGACAGCTGGTTTTGTGACCTGTACTTTTAGCAGATTTTTAATCTAGAAGAATTGGAGGCTACCAGTTGGTAGTTAAGGATTATTTCAGGCCCTTATCTGGATAAAAATTGGCACTAATTAAGAAAAAAAAATGTTGCTGTCACTTTGTCAAAATTCCAATGGAGTTCTGCTCTGTGTCGGGTGTCATTATAATTGTAAAAGGTTTACATAATGATATGATAGCCTTGAGGAGTATTATTATGTCACATCCACCCTTTAATTCATCTACAATCTGCCAATGATCACATGTTTTGCCTATATGACTTGTGTATCTTGCAATTTATTTGTCTTTTCGAAATTCAACTTTCTTACAACAAAAAAGTAATAATTGACGCCATCAGCTCCCACGAGATTTGGTTCTCTTTTCTTTTCTTGTATTTATCTTATCGTTTTTTCTGGAATCTTTGTGACTAGAAAGTAAGTTTTAGTTGTACAACAGAAATTGCACCTAGTTGATTTACTAGTTTTTTTAGTGATGTTTTTACAGCTCACATTTAACTTATTTAATACCATTGCAGCAAAATAGAGCAGTGATGGTAGATTGACAGTTCGTAGAAACTTGAACAATCATTCTGGAACTTTCTTTACTTTGAGGTCTGCTTAATAACTGAATTATGTTGATGGTAAACTATTTAGATGATAAAATTTGTTTTAGCTAATTGTGTTTAATAGCTAGTTATAGCAACCGTCAGTTTTAAAACTTTCCTATAGCTGTAAGACAAAAAATCTGAACTTTTAGCACTAACTCATATTTTTTTGGGTTAATTTCATAGACCCCTTTGAACTTTGGGAGCGTTGCACATAACACCCCTGAACTTTGTTTATCTCACTTAACCCCCCTGAACTATAGGTGTCTCACAATCCTTCCCCCCCAAATGTACCTTATCTCGCATAGCCTCATTGCATGTAATCATGGTTTTAAATATCAGCCGATAATCCGATATTATCGTCGAGTTATCGGATTTGGGAGCTTTCCGCTAGGATAAGTAGGATTTTTAATCGGTTATCGTTTTTTGAGGTTTATCAGCGAGTTATTGGTGATAAAGGCACTTATCGACCGATAAGTAGGTTCTAAATATCGGATTTATCGGCCGATAAGTAGGATTTGGAAGCTTTTACTTTCTTTTGAATTTGCTCTTTGAATGTTTACAAATTAGGAGCTATTTGTAAACATTGCCAATTTTAACAAGAAATCAATCATGTACACAAGCCAGATATTCGAGATTTAGATTGACTACAGATCAGCTCCAAAGAATTTAGTCAGTTTTTTCAGAAGTCCAGTCAATTGAGCATATACATAAAAGTCAACTACAAAGAATGTATACAGTAACAAAAGGTTGACCAAAAATTTTACAACAGTTGCAACTAGATTTGTGGGTCAATGGTTGGTGATCTGGTTAATAGCAATCGTATGGAGTACACAAGTCTATTTATTTTATAAGCTTCTGGAACAGAATCAGTTTTCTACTGTTACCAGGAAGATTCAACTTGATTAATCATAATTAGAGGAGTATAGGAGCATATGTTCCTATTGGCTACATGATCAAGACCTAATATGGATTTAGACCCAAATATTCATGCAACTAAAGAATTTATTCTAGCACTCTCCCTCAAGCTGGAGGATAGATATCTCATATCTGTCATGTCCAGTTTGTTACACAGATGAGAAAATACTTTTAAAGATACACCCTTGGTGAAGATATCCACCAACTGCTCTGTTGAACATGTAATAGGAAACCCTTCATCACAACATCCCTCAAAAAATGACAATCCACCTCCAATTTAGTTCACTCATGTAGGATTGGATTTTTGGCGGTATAGAAAGCTGCCTGATTATCACATTTCGTAGATATTGGGCTATGTTGCAAGAAACCTGGTTCTGTCATCAAATTCTTCAACCGCAACATCTCGTAAATTGTATGAGCCAATGCTCTATACTCAGCCTCCACACTCGAACAAGAAACCACATCTTGCTTTTTACTCCTCCAAGGCACAAGATATCTCCTACATAGGTACAATAACCAATTGTAGGCTTCCCTGTCACCTCTGCCTCCAGCATAGTCTAAAATTAAATATATTGTTCTTATAGTTTACCGCCATAGAGGTGTTCTTCTCGTTAGCATACATCTCCTTTAGGGTATCCCATATCTCCTTAACAGTCTTCAGATACACCTGAACTAACCTTCTTGTCAATGTTGTTGAGCAACCAGATCATGACGCAACAACCATCGGCTAACCAGTTAGAATAGCCAGGATCCTTCGCACTTGGAGGATCATCAATTAGGTGTTTCATTTTCTTCTGATCACCAATAAACAAGTGAAAAGTTGGGTCCACAGCAAATAATTCCATTCAGTTTCATAGAGAATTCAGTACTAGATTCTCCGTCACTGGAGAAATGATTGTAGATACTTGTTTAATCATATCATTGGAGGAAGTCAGTGCAGCCGCACAGTAAGATAGTAGAATCAGTAGTAATCAGGCTGACAGAACTTAGATCCAAATAGAGATTAGGATGTACATGAGGGAGATAAGAGCATACGGTTAGCTATAGCGGTGAACAGAGGAAGCAACAATATCAAAGAAGGTTGAGGTAGTATCAATGGGTAGAAATAGCTTCAATGTTTGGAGGGCTCGGAATAGCCCTAGGTTGACTGCGGGTTGACCAGAGGATGGGCTTGAACAGAAAAAAGATCTGTGGGTCTGATGTTGGATGTAGGCTTTAGGCGCCGATGTTGGAGGGTGTAGGAGGCGCTAGAGAAGAAGAGGCGGCGGTGTTGATGACTTGATGGAGGCTTCAGATGACGGCTGGAGAAGGTTTTAGCGGTTATGTTAGTGGAGAAAGATAGTAGGAGGGCAATGGAAGAGTTAGGGTTAGGTATGCTCAGATATCATGTTAGCAGGAAGATTCGATTTGATTAATCGTAAGTAGAGGAGGACATTAGTATATGTGCCTATTGGATATGAGGTTGAGACTGAATGTGGGTTTAGACCCAAATATCCACACAACTAAAAACTTATTCCAACATCTACCATTCAAGGACAAAATTTGAAAATAGACCTATTTACAAAATTAATTACAAATCTCGACTTATTCTGAAGTTATTTGTGAAAATCGACCCAGTTTCAGCCATCAGGCTAAAATTGGGTCGATTTTCACAAAAAAAAATCCGAAACTTCAAGGGACTTGAAGTCCCGTGAAGTTTAGCAGACAGCTAATTAAGCTACGCAACTTTACGGGACTTCAAGTCCTGTGAAAATTTTTTCTTTTCGTGAAGTTTCATAAGTGAAATAAACTTCACAGGACTTCAACTCCCGTGAAGTTTCCGAGTTTTTTTGTCAAGACCTATGATACCCCGACACGGCTAAATTGGTGCCATACCCGTGCCGGGTACGTTTTGGGTGCGGATCCGCATCCAAACGGCAGGGACACGGCGTTGGGTCAATTGCAGCTTCAAAGGAATTCGATGAATCAAATTCACGCACCTTGTGAGGCCTAAGGCGATCGGAGGAAACGATCTCATGCCACCCGCGAGAAACAACCACCAATCGTGCCACGAGATCCGATCCAAGAGCCTCCAGGGGATCCTTGGATTCGATCAGGCTCTTTCCCCACTCTCCCTCCCCACTTCCGCTTCTTCTTCCTCGGCTCCGACTCGTCTCCTGCTTCTCCTCTCTCTCTCTCTCTATTCTGGTTCTTCTGCTCGCTGTTTCCGCCATTGGAGGGGAGCTCGAAGAGAGAGGAGGCGTAAATGAGGGGGATTGGGAATTAAAAGTGAGAGTTCGACGCAATTCACGATGACAGCTGGGTTTGAAAATTGGGCCTTGGGAAGGAAGTACTTACGGGCCTGCCATCAAAAATATCTAGCTGATGGTCTAATAGATAAGGCTTGACGTGTGAGGTGATATCTCTATATAAAAGTGAAGGGCTTTTTTACATATGCATCCCTAAAACCTGTATATTTACATCGACCTTTGAATATTTGCACAAACTCAATATGAACTTTTAAGAACTCGAGGAAACTTTTCTCAACTTTTATCTACATAAAGTGAATTATTTTATATATATACAGCCGTGTCTCGTACCCTACTTTTTACAAATTTGCCGTGTCCCGTTCCCGTACCGGTACATGTACCTGTATCTAGGCATCATAGGTCAAAACTGACCCAGTTTCAGCCAGAGAGGCTGAAACTGGGTCGGTTTTGACAAATAAGTTTCAAATAGATCGAAATTTGTAATTATTTGTCAAAATGGGTCTATTTTCAAAATTTGTCCACCATTCAATCATCTGGCTGGACCATTAAGTCTGTCATATATTTCAGTTATATGATGTATAAAGTGCAAATAAAGATGAAAACTAAATCAAAGGAGCCATTAAATCTGAAATATACCAGACCAGTCGAGCAGTAGTCCTTCCATCATCTGTTTTAGATATATGATTAGTAAAAGGTAATAGAATGCAACTGAAAACTATGACCGTGAATGTATAGGAACCTTCTAAAGTTACCCAAATATTTGGGACCAGAGAAAGCAAAGGAGTTTAGTATATACCTAGATAACTTACATTATAAAAAATAGAGATAAGAAACCTTGGCTTACAGCTCCATAACATGAAAGATTCACCACTTAAACTCCAAATTCTCCAAGTCCCCATATAGTCCTTTTGTTCTCATTGTTAAGTTCTCAAAACCTTGCCATGTTGTGTTCATCCATTCTGATAAAATTACATTAAGATCTTGGGGAACATTGACACTTGAAACAACAAACTTATGCGATACTTGTTTATTGGCATCAATATAAAGTATCGTGGAACATAAGTCACTGGATGATTGTTCTGCTGGCATCATTTCTTCAGCTAGTAACTACCTATCTTACCTACACACAAAACTCATCTTATTATTTTCCAATGCTTAGATGTAGCTTGTTCAGCTTTCTCTCTTGTCCTCCCGTGAGATTTTCAGTTACATTAGCAACAGTATCAGCTTCTGTTTTAGCTACAAACCAAGTTCTTTTTACCGTCTAGATGTGTGTTTTAGACCATATCAAACAAATAGATTTATGGTAATTAAAGTAAATTTTCATACTATTATAATGACCAGTGGAGTTATTTGTAACATATTGTGTTTCCTCTTTTCACTGTTGCTGTATTTTTTCACTATTAATAAATAAATTGCTTGTATAATTCACGCATTCATGTCCTCCATCTGAAATGATGCTTTCAGCATCATTCTTAGATGAACATGCATATTTTTACTTGGATTTTACTCATAATTGCGGCCTTCATGTGAACATTTAGGATTTGATCAATAATGTGTTATGGCTATTCTAGAATAAAAGTGTTAATGTGACTTCTCAAAGAAAATGTTCCCAAACTTTCAGTGATTATAGTCTAAATCTTAGGGGGGGAAGGTAACATTTATGCCCAGGCTTGGTAGCCCACTACAGTACTGAGGAGATGGAGCAAAAAGAATTCCAAAATGTCGCATAAGTATTTTGTCCATGGCAAAAAAACAACACAAGTTAGTGCAGCATTAATGCTGAAAGTGTGCCTTGGCACCCCCAGTATAATACTACCCAGGGAATGAAGCTTAACCTAGTTGAATGGCATAAAATAATATATGGTACTCTTAGCAATGCCAGCTTAACCGAGTCGAAAGAAGAAATAAATTTATGTTCCCTCAAAAATTTGGGGGTAAATGTTAAATTCTTGTAATTAAATAGTATAAAGGAATTCGTATATCACCCTCTATGTGTGTGTGCGCGCGCGCATGTTTATCTATCTATCTTGTAATACACACATGAGAGATCGTAAATTTTCTTTTATGGGAATTTTTTTTAACTGATCTGTTAGTTTTCTTATTTAATTAGTTTAGTCATACATTTAAATTTCTTTGATGTGACTATTTATATTTGTTATTGTTTTCTGAGAGAGGAACATTTTTGACTATTCACATAAACATGCTTTGAAGGAACTTGTTCTTAATTGTTAATTTTATTGTCTTTAAGTGCAGTTGACAAGAGTACTTTATATCCTAGTCCTCCAGCCTTAACACGTTATAAGGAATCGCTGAATCCATTCACAAAGAAGAAGTCAGCTGATGGCATGATTTTGGAGGAGGGGGGAGCAATTGATCAGCTCAATAATTTGACATTACCTAAACTCTGTGTCAAGCTTAACACTCTTTATGTGAGTCAATCTTATATTTTTAATCTGTTGATTTATTCCTGTTATAAGTGATATTGTGTGACTCTATACACACACACCTGCACATAATTACTGGTATGCATCACCTGTTTGGCTGCTTTGGTATGAATGGATCTACTACCTCATAGGTTGTTGCATTACTCACCAAATTGGAACATCTAGTTAGATTGTAGTAATTGCTTTCACTTAGTAAGGGAAAAAGAAAAGCACCTTTAACTCTAATTCACAAGATGAAGTACATTGAGTACTTGTTTGATACGAGCAAGTCAATGAGCAATGAAGAAGGTTTAACTTGGTTTTATTCTTTCATTTATTTTGCATTTCAGCATCTTTTTTTCTTCTTAATGTTTATGCATGGATGCGTATAATCTTGAACTCGGTTCTTGGTGATTTTTCTATGTAGTACATAAGGGAGCAACTAGATGCACTAGAAGATGACATCCAGCAGTCATGGATAGCATCCCAATCAGGTAATTTCTAGCATAGCTTTGTTATTCCTTTCCATCCGAGGATAAAGCAGAAGTGATAGAGCTGCTTAGGTCACACCAGCTTGACTTGGATTACACTCACTGTTTATGGCTATACTATTTCCTTTGCCAGCTACTGTCATATTGTCCAATTAGAAGCATTTTTTTTAAACAGTTTACTCTCATTTTAATTAGAAATGGATTACAACTCTGAAGGGTTTAGTATACTTGTTTTTTAGCTTGAAAATATCGATGTCATACAAAATCCTTTGCTTCTTTTCTACATGTTTCATTTGGTAAGTCATACTGGAGCTGAACTAACAGATCTATTTGGAAAAGCCAATGGTTCCCTTTCGAAATTCCATCATAATTGGTGTTAACTGGCTAGCCATTTTCCTAAGGAAAATAATGACCATCTACGGAGCTTGGGGGTTCGAAAGGTAAGAATATTTGGAAACTGTTAGCTAGTTTCTACAAACATAGTTTGACTACAAATGATAGTTTCCTTCTTCTACAACTACACATCTAAATATGCACACCACTGTCAAAAAGACAGGTTGGCAACCCTAGAGGGTGTTCAAATGTGGTTTCTTCAAATGTATTTTTTAACCTCAATTATTGAAATATAGGCAATAAACTTTGAGCCTCTAAAACAAATACAACAAATTTAAAACAAATTTGAACAAAGATCAAATTATTGATGTACTGTGTACATGCGAATATTCGTGGCGGTAGTTCAAGCCTTCCATTTTGCCTGTCAAAATGTTAAATAGACACTGAACTTCTTGGTGTGTGTGGGTGGGTGGATTGGTCTGTGTGTGTGTGTTTTGTTTTGTTTTGTTTTGTTTTTTTTTTTGGGGTGGGGGGTGGGGGGTGGGGGGGTTGCAATTAGCAGGTTATAGGTGGTGGATGGACATGTTAAATATTTCAGGTGTTACTATGTTACCATGGCATGAAATCATGTTAATGCAAAAGGCATGTTTATGTTATTATGAGTATTCTATAGTATGGTTTGCGACTTCAAAGAGTATCTTTTTTCTTCCTACTACTACTTTTACATCATAAATTCACTTCAATTAACTTGTATTTTTCAGTGAAACGGCAATCTTTGAGAGAAGTTACTGGAGAAGCATATTCATTCAGTGAATCTATCGATGAACTATTTACTATATTCGATGATATCAGAAGAAGTGCAATCAATGCAAGCAATGTACTTGTAGACTTCACTGGTAAGCTGACAATTATCTGCATTTACATTATTTTATTATTTTCCAATTAGTTGTTGGCACTCACATGGTACTTCATAGTTAGCTGGGTGTGATGTTTGGTGAAGCTGCCTGCTATGATAGAATGCAGAATAGGAGATGATTGCATAGAGGTGCAGACGCAGTCAACATCTCTCTCTTACCATTTATTTATAAACCATTGGAAGTTTCAAAACTATTTAGTGACAAAACAATCTCCTTCTCAAATGTTTGGATCAATAGTTGTTTTTTAATAAAGGGGTGGATTATTAAGCCATTAAACTTTCACTGAAGAGAAGTTTATTGTAAAAAAAATCCACAAATGGTAACAATAACCAAAGAATCTAATATGGACGTAATACATAAATCTGAGGTGAAAAATAAGGGAAATGAAAGAGGTACAGAGTCTTTAGATTGTCGTCATAGTGTGGGTATCACCTGCATGCATTTGAGCTCAAAGGTAGAAGCTTTGCAGATACAATAGTATTAGACATGAGTACAGTTGTCGTTTTTTGTTGCATGGAAGTTAGAAACACGTAAATATAGTGGATATTTTATAAGCTCATTTCAAATTTTAGTATCTGTTAGACCATTTCTGTTATTAGTGGTTAGTAGACTTATTTCATATATCTTAAATGTTAAATAAAGTATTTTTCTTTTAGAGTACTTTCTTCTATTATAGTTTCCTTATTTTTTATTGAAGTTTCTCTTTCCTAGCACTTTGTACTGTACTTCCTTCTCTTGTAATGTTCCTTGTTTCATTAGAGTTTACAATATTTATTTGTATCAATGATATTAAAGTCTATCATTGATCAATGAATAACAAGATATTAACAGTATCGTAACAAATCCTTAACCATAGAGGTCTCTTTCTCCTTCCTTAGCCTCGGGATCAGGGGACTTTGTCGTAAGTATCATCTCTGTGTTTCCCCGCAATAGGTTCTACATCACCAACAATTATGTTATCGTCTTCTTCAAATTTTTTGGTTTCGTCATCTTCCCACATGAAAAGAAATTGCTAGTTGCTGCAGGATTTGGAATCTCGACAGAACTCGGATTCAACCTTCTCCGCCTAATAAACCCCTCGCTACTATTCTTCTTCATCAACAAAAAAATCTTGCACTACTGGAAAAGGAGAAACAGTACCAATCAGTGTTTTTAAGGGCGCATCTAGGCGCGCGCCTCAAGCGCGAGGCTGTTCGGCGCAACAGCATAGCGCCCCGCAGCAGGTGCGGGGTGCTACACTTGCGCCGGGCGCGAGCTTGGGGAGCTCCCCGCAGCGCTTGCCGCCTTTGACAAGGCGCGCGCATGAATAACAGGGAAGAAACCCAGTTTTATTCGGTGGGTTATTGGGTATAAACCTGCTTCCCACTTAAGCCCGATTTCTTTGTTAGGGTTCTGTCGCTCCTTCTCCACTCCCGAATCCCGATTTCTTTGATAGAGTTATTGGATCTCCACTCGACAGCAGCAAAGCATCGACGGCAATGGGCGACGGCGAGCGGCGACGGCGAGTAGAAAGCAGATACGTTCTCCTCAGCGATGTTTTTCTGCTCTTTTTTTTTTCTTTTCGTTTTTGTGTTTTCTTTTTTTCTTTTCTTTTCTCCTCAGCAAGCAAGTATGTTCTGCGTTCTCGTTCTTTTTCTTTTCCTTTCTTTTCTTTTTTTTCTTTTCTTTTCGTTTTGCGTTCTCTTTCTCTGCTCAGCGATGTATTTTATTTTTTCGTTTCTTTTCTTTTTTTTCTTTTTGTTTTGCGTTCTCTTAATTAAGGACAGCGAGCAGGTGTTTTCTTTTTTTTTATGTTTTAAAATCTGAGTTTTTAGTTGTTGCTGTTAAGTATAAACTGTTAATTAAGTTCACTCTTTTAAACTTGATTTGGTTTTATTGTTAACTAACTTACAAAGAGAGATTTAATCTTAACTAACTTATTCCTCCTAGCTGTTAGTTCTTAATTTAATTTTTTTTATCGCTCTTGACTGTTAACTGTTTTTTCTTTGGCTTAATGTCAATATGCAGAGTCATGATATTATGAACTAATTGTTTGCTTCTTATTAATACATATTAGTCATAATTGTTAAAAATTTTCAAGCTTATTGATGTAGTACTAGTGTTACTATTTGATTTCTTGTGCGAGAATGCGAGTATTGATTCTTGCTATTTGAGCTAGGTGTAGTACTACTAGTTGAAACTTGAAACTTGAAACTTGAAACTTGATTCGCCATTTGTAACCTGTAAAGAGGAAAATAAAACTTAGCAATATAGTTGTTAGTGATGCAATATACTAGTGCTTGATTTATTTCAATGATTAAAATTTTATCTTGTGATTTTGTAGTATATATTTTTTTATCTTGAGTCCTTGACATTTTCTATGTGAAATTTCACAAATATTTTTTTTTATTCATCTTGTATATCTTCAAAAAAATTTGGTCTGGAGTGCGCCTCGCTTTGCTCGGGCGCGCGCATTGCATTACGCTTCGCGCTTGTGCGTGTAAACTAACTTTGCGCCCCACATTGCGCCTCGCGCATTGAAAACATTGGTACCAATAAAATAGCAACTTTTAGCAAAGAAAAGGTAAAGAGTTAGGCAACGTACTCTACAAGCTCCTTCAAGTTCAGCCCTTGGTATCATGACCAAAGGTCTTGTCGTGCATCCTGTTGAAGCACCTACCTAGCCGCCCTCTCCGCAATTTCCTTCTATGACCAGCGAAGCTCTTTTAATCAGTGCAAGTTCATGATTGACATGTTTGTCTCAAATAAGTTTCTAGTACTTCCCAACTATGTACCATTGCTTGCTGAGGAACATCTCAAATTATTGGGAATCAGATACAGGCAACTGCTAAGCCACTGAGATGATTCCTATATGGGTATCTAAGTTTTTCCCCTTCTTTGTCGCCCAGCTTTCTCAGCAGGGCACATGCTAGTAGCCTGTAAATAGAACCACTTCTTTCTTAGAATCATTCTAGTCCTTCTTTGTTAAAAGCATCATTTTACAATGAAATATATTCTAAATTGTGAAACCAGAAGTAAAATTATCTCAATTATAATGTTTCTTGCAGTTAATTGTTTCTAGACCTTTTCATGCCCTCAAACCCTTTTGATTTTGGAATTTAACTAGTGACCCGTCCATTGGTTCAGTGGATTCTGTATGAAAAACACAACTACGGGAGTAAGGTGATAGTTCTGCTAGCTTTGTCATGAATCTTGAATCTCTTTGCTATTATTATAGTAGTAATGAACTTATGAGGCTTCTGTTTATAAAACAAAAAGAAACAAAAGAGGAATACATGAAGAGAAAATGGAATTTTTTTGGGTCGTGTGCACTCTGAGTAGTGGGTTAATATTAATGGAAGAAAAGACGGACTCAGAAGGTATTACAGTGTTGAAAGGAGGTATTCAACTTGAACGAGAGTACAGAGGTTGGACAATTGTCATAGAAGAATATGGCTGTATGTACAGAGTTGAAAGGAGGTATTCAGCTAAATGAAAATGCAGAGGTTGGCTGGTTACTTACCAATTGTCATAGAAGAATATGGCGGTATGTTTGTGAAGGTATCTGTCCAAGCTGTAAGGGATGGTTTACTTATTTGTAATTCAGTCAAGGGCTATAAAAAATAAATAAACAATTTTGTTACTGGTTTTGAACTTGAGCCTGTTTGATGATTTGGTACAATATATGGTGCATTTCTTTTTCAAGTTGAATTTTCTGTTACGCATAAAAATTTTCTTTCTTAATTTTTAACTCTTCAGGAGTGAGGATAATATTCTGGGATATGAGGGATTCTTTCCTTTCTTCCTTGTATCGAGGAAGCGTAGGAAGTGCACGCATGGAAAAGCTTGTCCCGGAGCTTGATACAGTAAGTTAAAGAAAATGAGAAAATAGAATGAGCATCTGGTGATGCCTTCTTCTCATCAGTTAATTGCATTCCCTTCACTGGGCATTCCATTGGATTATATCTAGTTAAGCTTCAAATGTTTGTGTTGTAGGTTCTTGATGACATTTGTGGTTTAGTAATCGATACACTCAGGGATCATGTTGTTTTAAGCATCTGTCAGGCATCAATGGTATCTCCTCAATCACGTAACAACATTCAGTCACTTGTTAGTATTTGAGTTGATAGATACATGATATTTCCACAGAATGGTTATGTTTGGGTGTTGTTGGATGGAGGCCCGTCTCGTGCATTTTCCGAAACCGATGTCATGATGATGCAGGAAGACCTTAATATTCTCAAGGTATGGAATCTGCTAATAGAATGTCTGATGCTGAGTGCATGCTAATATGTACTCCCTTTGCATTTCATTTCTAAATTGTGTTTCATGTTTATGGTTTATTTGATTAATGTTTGAGGAACATCGCTTCTTTCTAAACTTTGTACTTCTATCTTAGGATTGATGAATTATTTCTTCTATGAAAGTCACTTTAGCTGTGTGTGAATAGGGTGATAAATCAACAAAGGTCAATTTAAAAAGCTAAACACTAGATCTATGTGGGCGTATACTAACAAACAAAAGACAAATACAATAAGCAATCAACACAAGATCCACAGCTATCTCAATATTATTATTTGTCTCAACAAACATGATTCTCAATGTGAAAACGGAGTAGAAATGAGGCAAGGATAGGTGAATGTAGTAAAAAGAATATGAGTACATAAGATAGATCAGCACACCACAAACACAAGGATTTATATTTGTTCGGAAAATCCTGTCTACATCTCATACCTCACTGGCTTTCACGACATATTCTTCACCGGCTTGAGCCTTGAGCTAACTTCACCATTGTGCATCAACCCTGTGGCTAGGATGTGATTTGCAATTAGTCCTTAAATCTTTACAAACTTTCTCTCATGTATAACCTGAAATATCATAAACACTAAAATGTTTGTTGTCATCAAAACATAGTTTTTTCATAGAAACAAGAGGTTATTCTATAGAAATCACCTTTCATTTTTAATTTTTACATATACCACCTTTAAAGTGTCTTTTGTTGCAATCATCCTCTTTGGGCCCACTTTTTAGTTAAGTTTTTTCTATAATTGACCGTACATAACCTCAATTATGGACCATCTCTCTAATATATTTGGTATTTAATAGCTAAATTATGATAGCAAAACCAAAAAAAACTTTACCTAAAAGTGGGCTCAGGTGGTTGATTGCAACAAGAAATGCTTTAAAGGTGGTTTCTGTATAAATTGAAAATGATAGGTGGTTTCTATAGAATGACCATATTTTAAAGGCGGTTTCTATGAAAAAATCCAAACATAAATAATGAAACATTAGTCTTAATTTTGGATCATTTTACAATAGGACATAGAAGCATTCTGCCCCTGCAGATAATTAGTTGTATTACTAGAAGATTCTGGTGTGTTAACTTCCAAATGCGTACAGGAAGATGATGTTGTTATATGTTGGTCTATTGACTTACAATCATTGCTATGTTTGAGAAAAACTGACTTGATCCCTGAGAGGGATAATCAGGCTTTATTTATTACAGAGCAAGTAGTATAGAAGTAGGATAGAATTACATAGTTTTTCAATGTATAACAAAATTCTCTTACTTCCTAATATACTAGAACTCTAATAATCATTATATAACCAAGCACTTCAAGGGGTGGTTTACCAAGTATATTCTAAAAAAATTTCATTGTAGATGCATGTGATTATGTGAAGTGATATCTATGTAACTTTGGAACTAGCGAGTGTAACTTTGGAACTATAAAAATAATTCTTATGTTCATGAGATGATATATCAGCTTTCTTTTATAGGCCTTATTCTCCTTCTCTTAGAATTGTGATATCTCAAATTTTTGTAGAGAGAAAAAATTGTTATGAATTCACTTTTCTATGTTTTGTTATCTGGTCCAATGTTTTAAATGTCAGCTGACATGTCCGACATATTGGATTTAGGGGCCAATCGACATGATATGGAGCTTTTTAATGCGTATTGCATCTTCAGGGTTCATGTCGGATATATGAGGGGACATGTCGGATATGTAGGGTAGATATGTCGGGCGGATATGTCGGATGATATATTGGTTATGTCGGCCGATTTTTTAGTCTGAAAAATTGGCTAATATTTTATTTTTTTGGTAAAGTTTATCTAATCAACTTTGGGTTTAAATTGGCTAATTTTTCAGTCTGAAAAATTGGCTATATTTTTTATTTTTTTGGTAAAGTTTATCTAACCATATTTGGGTTTAAATTCTTGATTTTCTCAATATTACTTCTAAAGATAAAAACCGATAAGTTAAGGGAAATGAAAAAAAAAAGACCGAAGTAATATCCATCGCTCATCTTTTGTCTCTTCTTCGACATCTTATCGGTCTCTTCTCCGAGCTATTCCTTCGACATCAATATTGGACGATCTTCTCTCTTCTTAATCGTTAATATCGGAGTCATCTTTTCTCTCCTCTTTCCTTCAACATCAACCTTAAGTATCATATGTTATTTACTTTTTTATATATTTAGACAATAAATTTTTTTAAGTATGTTTAGATTTTATTTATGATATTTATATTACACATATGCACACTATCCGATATGGCAATCCGATATTTTTTTTGTCCCCCGACGTATCTCCGATTTTCGCTATTCGACATGAATTTT
Organism: Asparagus kiusianus; assembly: GCA_022839385.1. NCBI lineage: Eukaryota > Viridiplantae > Streptophyta > Magnoliopsida > Asparagales > Asparagaceae > Asparagus > Asparagus kiusianus. The sequence continues at coordinate 606,120 of BQKN01065401.1, forward strand.
GGACGTCCGACATGAACCTGACATCCGACATTTAAAACCTTGATCTGGTCTATAATGGATTACTTATTTGGCTTTAGGATAACGATAGAAAGATTATATTTTTATGTTTGGAGAAAGAATCATTTGCACTTTTTCAAGAATACACAACAGTAAGAATGATAACAAAAGTTTTATTCCAAATGTTGTGGTAGCTATATTAGCGTTGTTCTTGCATCCAGTTCTAATTGGGGTCATCTAATTTGTTGAATCAACTTGTCAATTACTATATCCTTCTTAATTGTTTCCATCAAATTCTTACAGGTTTGTGTATAGTTGGGTAACTTTTTCTATTGGCGCGCTTATGAGTCTCTAAACCATCTGTTTGTTTCTCTCTTATATTATCATCAATAGGACAAACTTCTAATTTCTTACGAATGGACTATTTTTATTTTCTAGTGTAATTTAACTCATCCATTCTAGGTTCGCGTTTCTGCTATGCTCATTTTGGACATGTTTTTTCATTGCCCACATAATCCTAATTGTTTTAAAAGCATTGCACCTTGGCGCTGCAAGCACTCAAGTGATGCGATTTTGTATTTTAGCGCCTTAGATATCATCAAGTGATGAAGGTTACCAAGGCAAGTGGCTTTTGGCACCTTGGAGCTCGCCTACGCACCTTAGGCACTTGCCTTAGGCAGGTGTCGCAAGACATAAAAGGTGTACGGTTGTGTTTTGATTTTTTGAGGGCGTGAATGCTCTCTGACATATTGAAGTTTGTCTTTTTTGTTTTTGATTTTTTTGTGGTAGATTTTTTGCTATTTTTATTGCAATGCACCTAATCACACAAAGTGAAACTTGAAAGTTCAAACTTTGTCGCTTAGTTATCATTGTTTGGTTAGTACCAAGTATTAGTATCTATTATTATTTATTGCCTTCGTTTGATCACCTTTTTTGGCATCTCTCATCTCATGTAATATAGGATCTCATCACATTGACCTCATCTTTCGCCTTTAAAATTGTAATGCCCCGCTAATAGTCCCACATCAATTGTGTGAGGACAGATTGATGGGTTTAAATAGTAAGCCTAGGGATTCAAGTGCAGCAATGGTTAACCATTTTTGGCTGTGATAGCCAAACAACTCCACAATTAAGTGTGTTTATGCAAGAGTAGTACCAGGATGGATGACCTCCTGAAAAGTAGTGTTGTACTCACTGGGTCTCATGGCTTTTATCATGCCTATAGGCTTGTAGGCCTTAATGAAAACACTAATATTCCATAAAGTATTTGTTTCATTGCCGACTTTCGGATTTTTCCCCTTAATATCATGGGTATTCTATGTTCACATAAAGTTACAGAAGCGCTTTTTCATTTTGGCCATCTCGATATGGTACAAAGAACCTGTTAGAACAAGGGCACAATCTAGCGGAGACAATTGCGAAGAGCAAGCAAAAGAATAAATGACAAGCAATCGCAAATACGGATTCTTACGCATTTCACCCAATTTAGGCTGTCCAAGGCAGAGGTGTTGAAGAAATTTCACTATTAAAAAAAGCATAATGAACTCTTAATAGGCCAAAAAACCTCAACTCTCAAAACTCTCAGTTTTTCTCTCTGTACCCTCTGAGAGAATGCACTGACGGCTGTGTCTATTTCTAAGGGGTTTTTACAGTATATTAAAATCCTTTAATTTGCTCCTTTTAACCATGGATTAATCTCATCTGTCCATTACATATAAAAGCTTTTTACACACAAGCTATAGGTATAGGTTTTTTTTCATAGTAGTCCCTCAAATACCTAATTTCAAACTTATTTGGAATTAGTCTCTAATGCTTTCCTATTTGAAGTTAATCTCCCAAATATTTGATATCTAAAATTAGTCTCCCAAATCTTCATATTTTACAATTAGTACCCCAAGTATTTGAAGCGTTTGAAGTTATCCTTTGTTACATTTACCGTCCAATTGTTAACTACACTTAGATAATGATTAACCAGGGACGGGTAATTACCAAATCAACCAAAATTAACATCAAAATCCACCAAAATCATGCTCCAAGTCAGTAGTTCTAAGTATAATTTGCATAATTTCCCCCAATTTGTACGCTAGTGAAGTTTTTTTGGTGTTTGGGTTTGAATGGATACGGGTATAACTTCTGTTACACTTAAAACCGTTAAAATTAACCAAATATTCTCTCAATTTCAAGCAACCCCTCAGTGGAGGGACTAATTTTAAATCAGTTAAATTTGGGGACTAAGATGGCAAAAACCATATGTATACACACATTTTTTTCATGTAGTTTTCATTGCATTTCAAGTATATAAGGAAAATGAGGTTTCAATTTCCATTTAATTTTGCATCTAATAATAGAAATTTGAAATAAGGTTTATGTCCTTATGTGGTTTTACAATTTTGTGATGGAATTGTGAAATGGAGTTCTTTCAATTTCATATAGTTTTACATTAAGAAATAGATATGTGAAATAAATTCTATATTCATGTACTTATTCGATTATTTTATAAATATAATAGTTAAACTTATTTTATTTCTTTTTATTGTTGTTTGAAATAAGTTTAATGGTATAACTTGCAGTGTATTGTCAAATTGTCTATAATTTGTAGTTTGTGGTTATGGAAAAACCAACTACAATATTTACATTTTTTTAAAAAAGAGACTTTAGAGTATGTTGATTCAAGGATGATTGCATATGTTGAAATGATTTAAGTATTCATGATTATTTTTTTGATTTTTTTTTTGTAAAACTTGCACTTAGATACTTCTTTCACCTAGTTACATATATAGTTACATATATGAAAGTTAATCATATGTTGTCATATTTAATCCCTTTTTTATTAATGCATAGTATTTTGTATTTTGGCACCCCCTAAAAAAAATGTTGGCTCTGCCACTGGCTGTGTTTACGTAGGATCCATCATTGCAATTAATGCTAAGAAGTTTTTAGCAATTGATAATTCAATGCAATATTTGTTATTTGGGAGTAAAACCATCTAGAGATTTCATTGACTGCTACGGCACAATCTTGTGGGTCATATCTTTTATGGCAGAATAGTTGAGTGAATATTTCTAGGATTTTTCACTAAGAAAGATGGCTCTTCCTTTCTGCTGGTTGTTTAGCTTTGTTGTAAAACTGAGAATATATCCTTTTCTCTAGGACTTTTTCGTTGCAGATGGTCAGGGACTGCCGCTTTCTGAAGTTGAGAAGGCATCAGGCTTACCTCAACAGATTATAGGCTTGTATGGCATGAAGGTGAAACTTCATGGTTAGTTTTAATTAATGCAAGCATGTTCTACAGGCAAATCTAAATTTCATCATGTTTTTACTTTCAGTCTAGCACCATAATTGACATGCTGAGAAATGCAAGTAACCACATTTCACATAGTTCAAACCCTACAAGACCAGGAAATAGATCTGCAAGAGATGCTGATACTTTGCTTCGAGTTTTATGTCATAAGAAGGACGATGATGCTTCTGAGTTTCTAAAATTACACTACCAACTGCCCAAGTCTTCAGGTGACATTTATTCTTTTTCACCTCATAAACTAGTGCATATGAATAATACGTTAATTGTGTTCTTACTCAGTTTAAGGTCTCTTATGCCCTTTTTTCAATTATTATTTATTTACCATAAGGAAATTGGAATTGCAAACTTAATTGGTTTTAAGCTTTTTTTTTTTCAGTTTAAGGATGCGGGTGCACTGATTCTAGTTGTGTCCATGTAGTCATTTGTTTTCGAAATAGAATGGGTCATGACATCTGAGCTTCATGAGTTCTTTTCTTAAAATATCATCCATGTATTGCCACACCATTAATGGTGCTGATAGTTATCTGAACCTTAAATAGGAATTTTCCTTAAGCTGTCTCCATTAGATGGCTGAGCAAATTTTGTGACCTCAGAAAATAACAAGGTCTAGATTTAAAAAATGTACCCAACAATACAACAAGAAAAAACCTTTTGTGCATTTCCAGTTTCCTTTATTTTGGTATATCGTCTTCGATATTTATTATTCCATCCTTCACTAATAATCTGAGAGAAACAAAAGATCACTAAGGTTGAAGTTTCTGCTGCAGATTATGATGATTTTGGGGTAGCAGAACAAACGTCAACATCACCACTTCTACCAGGTATACTCAACAGAAATGTTTCTATCAACTGGTCAGAACAAGGCCAGAAAAGCTTAAGTATGATGCGGAAAAAATTCCAGGAAGCCGCATCTGAAGTCATGCAGACAAAGAGCAAAAGCTAATCAATATTATTTACTGTTATTTTAGTGAAGCATTAATGGTTTAGTGTCGTGGAAATACAGAAACTGTAAATGAATATTTTTTGTAATTGTTTCACGCTAATGCGCAACCAATTTTGGTATGAACTATGTTGCTAGTAGACAATCAGTCTTGCTATTTACTCTTTAATGGAATGAAATTTGTAGTAGCCTAAGTAATTAGTGCTTTAAAATTGAATTAATGGAGAAAAGTTTTTTAAAATAAAGATTAGGGAAACTAATTAAGGTGTTTGTTTGAAATTTCACCCCTAGCTCTTGATTAACTGCCAAGTAGGTGTTTTAATGGTTGAAAGTCATTCGATGATTTGGCGGCACCTCCTCAATAGAGGAATAAAACAGGAAAAAAAACCCGCGAAAAAAAAATGTCCTCTCATCGTCAACCAAACTCTTTGGGAGCTAGAGAAAGCTTGTGAAGGGAGAAAAGAAGACTCAGGCAACAAATTAGTATCTCATCATTAAGGTATAACCTGTTAGACCCTAGAGGGAGGGGGGGAGGGGGGGAGGGGGGTTGATTAGGGTCTTATGCTAATTTAATCCGATTTTATGTCAATTAAAATTAATTAATAAATATATTCTTGCAAGATAGATATACAACTAATTACGAGCAAGAGTATATAGTATACACAAGGTGATATATCCTAGCAAAGAGGTATACTATATGATATATGCAAGGATATGTAAACTAACACAAGGGTGAAATAAACATAAACAAGATAGTGGATGAAATAATTGAGCAATGCACAATTGGCGTATAAGATAAATACAAAAGCAAATGCGTCAAAGACAAACTCAAACACACTCAAATGATCACGGAGTTCGGACTTTCCGTCTTACGTCTCCGCTCCCCACTCCCGGGGAGAAATCCACTATCACAACCCGGTTTGGAAGCCAAAACTTCTACACACCTCACAGTGTCGGTTTTCAACGTTCACCGATCAACGTTCACAATCACTTCACAATGTCGGTTTTCAACGCTCACCGATCAACGTTCACTCCTCACACTCAGTTTTCTAGTTCACCGAAAACTTCACAACACACTTGGTTTTTTAGCTCACCGAAAACCTTACAACACTCACAATGTAATAACAAATATGTTCTCAATATATGAGAACTCAATGTAGCTCACTCTCAATTGTTACAATTCCCCACAACCTAATTATACAATGTATGTAAATACAATAAGCTCAATGGTTGTGTGTGTGTAAGCAATGAGAAAATAAAATCAAATCTAAACTCAATATAAAAACTAGCTTTAAAGAATGATAATCAAATAACTAAGCAAATGTAAAGCTAAATAAGAGTTTAAAAAACTTCTCAATAGATCAAGAGGTGGAGAGAGAATAGTTGGAAGCTCAAACTTCAATAGATGATCTCCTCAAGCATTTGTGGAATTGATTCACAAAACCGAAACACTCAAATGCTTAAAAGCTTCTTAAACCAAACTTAAACAACAACTTAAACCCTTGTTAAAATCTTTTTAAACCATTCTCATTAGTAATGAGAACTGAGATCAATGTGGTATTTATAGCCTCCCAAAACCTCAGACAAAAACCCTAAACAAAAGACCAAAAATTCCCAGCCAACGGTAACAGGAAATAGCCGTTGGAACAGATTTGACAGAGCGGCGGTCGACCGCGAGCAACAAAAACCAAAACTGGGCTCTAAAAAGATGACGGTCGACTGTGGCGGTCGACCGCGAAAGTTTCTGGACTGCGTACGGTCGACCGCCACGATCGACCGCGAACCATAAAAAAACTGACCGAGTCTTTGAACTCATGGCGGTCGACCGTGGCGGTCGACCGCAAACTGACACAGACTAAAAATAGGTTTTGAAAGCTGTTATTCTGATTTTGAAACCCTGTTTAAAAATATCAAATAAATTCTAAAAAATGTAAAACTTTGGGAAATGATTGTAGACATGATAATACACATGCTACAAAAACTGGTTTTCTAAAAGGACTTCTCAAATGAGAAATATCATCTTTTTGCAAAATAGTCCAAAACATGAAAATGTGAACATATGAGTTTTGACATTTTAGCTTAACCATGTTTTGAAACAATACAAAATGATTTTGTAGACTTAATAAAATATGTATATGATTATTATTAAGTCCAAAAAATAAGAATACAATATTTTTACAAATACAATAGAAAAATGAAACATATGAGTATGTATATGAAAATATATTTGTTTCATATCTAAGTAGTTAAACCAAAATATATATGTATATATATAACTATATATATACAAAACCAAGACGTGTATGTGTGTATATGATTAAGCTTAGAGTATCTAACACACATAATATAAAACCTAAACTAGATTACCCAAGCCGATCTTGATCTTCAATAAGCTTGACTTGGTACACTATGCGGATGAAGCTGAACTTGGATCTTTAACTTGAATTGTACGTTGCTTCACTCCATAATTCCTCCAACCTTCATTGGATATGATCGTTGAAGCTCTATTCCATCCATCCTCCAATATATTGTTTGCCTAGAATAAATATAAAACACAAACACTAAACAAACAATATTAGATGTAAATTGTTTGTTAAATCATCATCAAAACAAGAAGGCCAACATAACCCACTTTCAAATTGCATAGTAAATTCTAGTAATTTGAATCAAAATAGAATTGAGCGAGGATGATAACTTGTTATGATTATGAAGCTAAAAACTAGGATTTGCAAACGAGTATTTTTATGTGTTTAAGATGTATGTGATTGACTGGAGAGAAAAAAAAAGAAAGAAAATAAAAACTTATCCTAGATTCGGTGGGGGTCTTGTCGCCGGTCACTTTTGGTCGTCGGCGATTCCCTATCGTCGTCCTACTGCCATGGCGAGAGAAAGGGAGGAGGGGGTGGGGGAGATGTCTCAGACGGTCTAGCCGATAAAAAAAAGAAAAGAGGAACGGAAGAAAAAAAAAGAAAAGAAAGAAAGGATGAAGGAGGAAGATGATCCGGCATAGAGAAACATAAAGGGAGGAAAATTTATCAAGGTCCCCTAAGTTATTTTAGCTTTACTAATAAACCCTCTTGAGTGGAGGATAGAGAGTTGTGACCTAAGAATTCATTCGAAGTCCCTAAAAGCAATAAAAATTTGTAAATAAACCCTAACAGAGAAATCTAGGATCATATATGAACAGGATAATTACGTATAGACCCATGTTATTTACCCTGTTTGCAAACAAGTCCAATCTAAAGAATAAAAGATAACTTTTTGGCTTGATTAATTACATATAACCCCTTGCCTTATCATAAATTATTAGGAAGTCCAAAAGCTAGTATATGAGTGTTATAAAATTTTGATAAATTGCTAAAGTTAGCAATAAGCTCATATGTACCATATTTATAGATTTTAAATATTATTGATTATATTTAAATTTATTTGGCTCTAGATTATGAATTGGTTTACCTATAAATATGTTGTTATGAATTAATATTAGTTTTATATCTTCATATTATAGGTTCTGGTTGATATTTAGGAGAATAATATTTTGAGGAAGTTGTGACCACTAGAGGTGAGTTTATTTCTCACTAGTATTTTATAATATGAAATTGCATGAGTGTTATATTCGATTTATCTTGTGATGTAAAAATAAATAATATATCATTTTCATGTATATAAAGTTAAAGATGATTTAATCTACTTCTGTTGTTGCCTAAGCCATAATACAATGTTGATTTCGTACAAGATATGAAAATCAATGTGATTTTATATGAACTATAAAAAGTGAATTTAGTTCTCATGCGATTTCAAATAATTGTGGGTGTTATGGTGTTTTTAGTCGTCAAAGTATGGCCCTTTGCCATCAACGGATATATGTCCCCCACCATGCACCGCTCAAATCGAATTAACGGTCAGGACCACCAAGAAGAACAGGTCCTTAGATTGACTCGAAAGGCGGTACTTGTCGGTCCTCTTGTCGAAGACGACTCACTACGAGCTCACTCAACCAGTTATTCGACATCTTACAGGGACTCAAAAGACAATTCTTCTCGACACCCCTCGCTACAAGCCAAAGGACGACTTTAACCTCAAACCTTCCCCACTGACAGCACGTCGGCATCATATTAAATGCTTGGCATGTGCCATCATTTCTCCATCCTCTGCACTCTTTATGACACATCGGATTATGCCGGCTTCGTGTGCCACCCATCTCATCTCATTAATGGCGACAGCGCCCATCACACAGCCGATCCATGACCGACACATGTAAAGTAGATGCTGACTCAGCCGCTAGCTCAGGCTCGGCCAAAAAGACTAGACTACCCCTCTTGCTTGGCTATAAAAGGGAAAACTATTCCAAATACCAGAGGAAGCAATCTTTCAGAATTCTTATCCACTCCACTACACTTACGAACTCACACAGTTCATCACTTTCCTTCCAAAGTCCATCACTGACTTGATCATCGGAGGAATAATGGGGGAGCTAGTCCCCATCCTCTTACGAGTTGCTATTTGTGTAGGAAGAAGCTACTTAACTCAAAACAATATATTCGAAGAAGTTAGCGGATCTTAATTAACCTCACCCCCATTACATTATCTATGTGATTATTAACATCAACAGTGCGTATTGCTTTATTTGAAAGCTTTTAAAGAAAATAAATATTTTGAACGTGTTTTGATGGTTTAATAGATTCAAAGATTTTGTGGCTTAGTTGTTCGCATCGGAAATCTTTTTCATTGCGGAATTCATTACAATTGTTTATCAATTACAGTATCAACAAGAAGGAGCCCTTTTATAAGAATTTTCTTACACAAATAAAAGAGGACTTCCTAGAAACACACGCATGATCGTTTATCGATCGCTGCTTGTGTGGGATTTTTGCCTGTGCCGAGGACACGTTAGTCAGTGGACCGCCAAAAATCAGATCCGGTTGATCATGAAGAAGGCTTATCATTCCCGTTCCCTTATAGAGACAAGAATGGAAGTAAATATCTCAATGATACGAGATAAATACCATTCTCAAGATCAAAACAACAGTATGATCTTGAGGGAACAGGTGACAGGGTGCAGATCTCTCGAAAGATTCTTCTTTATGCTGAAGAACTCGCTAAGAACTCTTCTTTTGATCTGAAATTCGTGGCTCCTTACTCTCAAAATGTCAGGGCTTCGCCTTTGCTCTATTCGCGCGTCAATCACCTCTCCTCAATAATAGCTCTCCCATATTTAAGGATAGCCTCAAGGCAGTTAGAGAGGCTCCAGAACAAACGAATCCCGCAAATCTATCGAAATACGTGTCGTCGGGAGACTGATTTGTGCGAAACGCCCCTGTGTGTCTCGCGCATAGTGCGAAACACTCTTGGGTGTTTCGCACTCTGGGTGCGAAACACAGTGTTGGCTGTGTTGTTTCTCCGTCGTTTCGCAATTTCACGTGTTTCATACCCTTCGTCAACTCGCTTTGCTTCTTCACGGCATCGGATGATCCTCTTTAGACTCTGATAATAACGTCAATTCGTCATCTTCTTTTCGTCTCAAGCTGTGTGCGACAACTTATAGGCAATTTTTTATGCCTACATTAGTATCTGATAAAAGTAAGAAAAGTAAAATCTGTAAACTGTTTTAAGATGATTAGTTTACACTCGTCCAGTTGATTCAAAAATGTTTGGCAAATTCTGATAAGTGATGTCTTTCTAATTTGACAAGTGATTCTCGATGTTTATAAACCCTCAAAAAAAGTCCACTATGGCGTGATTTTTTCTGCCATATGATGAATGCACCTTTATTTGGCCCCTTTGTATTGGCCCTTCTATATTGATCCTTCTGAAATCTATTCTAGCCCCTCTGTATTTGGCCAGTAACTTATAGCAGTGATAGGTACATTTGATTCCCGAGAATTATCTGTTATGTGATGCGTTTTACACATTCTCATGCTACTGGGCTATCATTCGTAGCCTTAATGTGACCTATGAGGTGATTTTCACATTCTTGAATGACTCATCGAGATTTAAGATTTTGACAATTGACTGTGAAACAAAGATAATAACAAACCTTTGGTTTTTGCATAAATATAATAGTCCATTTCTTTCTTAGTATTTACCTTGTGTTAAAAAGGGGTCTGATTTTGGAATATATTACAATATATTTAGTTTGCAAATGAGAAAAAAATATAAACTTTTACATTATTCCATAAAAATAACAATAGTATGTTGTTTGGACCTACTTGTATTTTTTTTTGAATTTATGGTGCAAAACTTATAATTCGTTATTTCTGTGAATTATTCTTATTATTATTTTGTTAGTTATTTAGGAACTCTAGTGGGAAATATTCTCACTGAGTCCTAGCTCACCCCGTTATTTTTTTTATTTTTTTTCAGATCTTGCCTAGCTATATTATAAGCTGAACTTTTGGTTGTGGTGCGTCGCTGAGAGACATTATAGGAAAAACCTCCTCTTTGGTGTTTCAGACAATCAACAATATGCTTTATTTTGTGAAATACTTATAACAGTGAGCTTGTAGGTTGTAAGTATTGATTATGTATATATATATATA
>BQKN01065401.1:626896-653604 GCA_022839385.1 Asparagus kiusianus
GATCTTGATCTTCAATAAGCTCTATCTTGGTACACATGCGGATGAAGATAGAACTTGATCTTTAACTTTGAATTGTAAGGCTTCAACCCGACATTCCGCCAACCTCCTTTGGATATGATCGTTGAAACGCAATCCATCCAACCTCCAATTACGTTGTTTGTCTATAATAAATAAGAAAACACAAACACTAGACAAACAACATTAGAAGTAAATTGTTTGTTAAACATCATCAAAACAAGAAGGCCGACAATTTATTGACGATATTCTGATATACTCAAGAAGTAAGGAAGAACATGAAGAACACATGAGGCAGTTGCTGCACACATTAAAGAGAGAACAACTGTATGCGAAACTTAAGAAATGTGAATATTGGTTGAACTAGCACTTCTTGGGCATTTTATCTCTAAGGAAGAGATTTTTGTGGACCCTGAAAGATAAAAGCTATTGTTAAATAGGACAGACCAACTAATGTGACAAAGATCCGTAGCTTTCTTGGTATGACTGGCTACTATAGAAAATTTATTGAAGGATTCTCCCGTATTGCTTCATATCTAACTTGTCTTACTCAAAAAGGAGTTAAATTTATTTGGTCAGATGAATGTGAGAAAAGTTTTCAAGAGCTAAAAAGTCGATTAGTGTCTGCTCCAATACTTACATTACCTGATGGAGACACGTGCTTTGCTATCTATAGTGATGCCTCTAGAAGAGGATTATGAGGTGTACTTATGCAAAATGGGAGAGTCATAGCATATGCTTCAAGGAAGTTAAAGCCTTATGAACAAACTATCTCACTCATGATCTTGAGTTAGCGGCAATAGTGTTTGCTTTTAAAATTTGGAGACATTATTTATATGGAATACATTGTAAAATATATACTGACCACAAGAGTTTGAAATATATATTTACCCAGAAGGAGTATAATTTACGACAAAGAAGATAGTTGGAGCTTCTGAAAGATTATGATATGACCATTAATCATCACCATGGCGAGGCAAACGTTGTTGCTGATGCATTGAGCCGCAAGAATTCATGCAATTTAGCTTGTCTAATTACTTCTCAAAGAAAAATATTAGAGGACTTGGATCATACTGAAAATGAAATTAGAGTCCACCAAATTAGAGTTAAATTAGCAAATATGGTAATACAACCTTCTTTGATAAATGAAGTTAAAGCAAACCAACAGAATGATCCTCAACTGTTGAAGATAAAGAAAGATATGGAAGAATGCACTCAAAGAGAATTTAAGATACATAAAGATGGATCCTTGAGGTTTGAAACTAGAGTTTGTGTGCCTAACATACCAGAGATAAAGAAAAAGATTCTAAAGGAGACACACCACTCTTTGTATACTATGCATCCTAGATCAATAAAAATGTATAAAGACCTGACGGAAATATATTGGTGGAATAATATAAAGAAGAAAATTACCACCTATGTTGCAGAATGTTTCACTTGCCAGCAAGTAAAGGTTAAGCACCAAAGACTAGCTGGATTAGTCCATAACGTGGATGTACCAATGTGGAAAAGGAAAAAGATCACCATGGATTTCGTCACTAGTCTTCCAAAATCTTAGAAAAAGAATGATGCAATATGGGTGATTGTTGATCGGTTGACAAATTCAACACACTTTTTACCTATCAATATAAAATTTTCATTAGAAAAACTGATTAAAATATAAATTAATGAGATAGTGAGATTGCATGGTGTACCAATATTAATAGTTTCTGATAGAGATCCTAGGTTCACATTAGAATATCGAATAAATATGCATAGATCTCTATAGACTAAACTAAATTTCAGCTCAGTTTACCATCCACAAACAGATGGTCAATCAGAACAGACAATTCAAACACTAGAAGATATGTTGAGATGTTGTGTACTGGAAATGAAAGGGTCATGGGAAGATTATCTTCCTTTGGCCGAGTTTGCATACAATAACAACTACTAAGCTAGTATTCAGATGGCACCATATGAATTTCTTTATGGAAGAAAGTGCAGGTCTCCTATTCATTTGGAAAATGTTGGAGAAAGAAAACTTCTTGGACCAGAATTGGTGCAACAAGAAATTGATAAGATTCAATTAGTTAAAGAACATCTTCGCACTGCACAAAGTTATCAGAAGAGTTATGCTAACCAAAGAAGGAGAGAGTTGGAGTTTCAGGTTGGTGATCATGTTTTTTTAAAAATTTTGCCTACCTATGGAGTGAAAAGATTTGGAATCCAAGGAAAGTTAAGCCCTAGATTTATCGGTCCTTTTGAAATTCTAGAACGCGTTGGTCTAGTGGCATACAATTAGCATTACCACTATCCCTATCTGGAGTACACAATGTATTTCACATATCGATGCTTTGGAAGTTCATTCGAAATCCAAATGCGATCGTTGAGTTGTCTGCAGTGGAGCTCAAGCCAGACTTGACCTATAAGGAAAGACCAGAACGTATTGTGGATTATAAGGATCAAGTACTTAGGCGTTGAATAATTAAATATGTGAAAGTTCAATGGAAGAATCACTCTGAAAGAGAAGCCACTTGGGAGATGGAAGATTCTATGCGAGAGAGACATCTAGAGTTCTTTCGAGATATAGGTATGTTAAGTTACGAGGACGAAACTTTTTATTAGGAGGGGAGAGTGTAGTAGCCTAAGTAATTAGTGCTTTAAAATTGAATTAATAGAGATTTTTTAAAAAATAAATATTAAGGAAGCTAATTAAGGGTTTTTTTTGGAATTTCACCCCCAGCTCTTAATTAACTGCCAAGTAGGTATTTTAATGGCTAAAAGTCATTCGATGATTTGGGCTGCACCACCTCAATAGAGGAACAAAATAGGAAAAAAACCACGAAAAATGATCCTCTCATCCTCAACCAAACTCTCTAGGAGCTAGAGAAAGCTCGTGAAGGGATAAAAGAAGACCAAGACAACAAATCAATATCACAATCATTAAGGTATAACCCACTTTTAAATTGCATAGCAAATTCTAGTAATTTGAATAAAAATAGAATGAGTGAGGATGATAACTTGTTATGATTATGAAGCTAAAATCTAGGATTTGTAAAAGAGAATTTTTATGTGTTTAAGATGTATGTGATTGATTAGAGGGGAAAATAGAAGAAAGAAAAGAAAAACTAACCCTAGATCTGGCGGGGGGCTCGCCGCCGGCCTCTCCTGATCGCCGGCAATTCCCTATCATCATCCTACCAGCATGACACACGCGATAGAGGGGGGGGGGGGAGATGCCTCAGACAGTCCAGTCAAAAAAAGAGAAAAGAGGAACTGTAGAAAAAAAAAAAGAAAAGAAAGAAAGGATGAAGCAGGAAGACGATCAGGTATAGAGAAACATAAAGGGAGAAAAATGTATCAAGGCTCCCTAAGTTATTTTAGCTTTACTAATAAACCCTCTTGAGTGGAGGATAGAGAGTTGTGACCTAAGAATCATTCTAAGTCCCTAAAAGCCACAAAGATTTGTAAATAAACCATAACAGAGAAATCTAGGATCATATATGAACAGGATAATCACGTATAGGCCCCTGTTATTTACTCTGTTTGCAAACAAGTCCAATCTAAAGAATAAAAGATAACTTTTAAGCTTGATTAATTACCTATAACCCCTTGCCTTATCATAAATTATTAGGAAATCCAAAAGCTAGTATATGAGAGTTATAAAATTTTGATAAATTTGTTAAAGTTAGCAATAGGCTCATATGTACCCTATTTATAGATTTTAATTATTATTAATTATATTTGAATTTATTTGGCTCTAGATTATGAATTGATTTACCTATAATATATGTTGTCAAGAATTAATATTAGTTTTATATCTTCATATTAAATGTTCTAATTGATATTTAGGAGAATAATATTTTGTGGAAGTCGTGATCACTAGAGGTAAGTTCATTTCTCACTAGTATTTTATAATATGAAATTGCATGAGTGTTATATTTGATTTATCTTGTGATTAAAAAATAAATAATATATCATTTTTATGTATATAAAGTTAAAGGTGATTTGATCTACTTCTGTTGTTGCCTAAACCATAATACGATGTTGATTTTGTACAAGATATGAAAAATCAATTTGATTTTATATGAACTATGAAAAGTGAAATTGGTTCTCATGCGATTTCAAATAATTATAGGTATTACTTTATTTGAGATCTTTTGAAGAAAAGAAATATTTTGAACGTGTTACGACAGTTTAATGGATTTAAAGATTTTATGTGGCTTTGTATCTAAGGGTGCATTCTGTCCAGATATGGCTCGGATATGTGCTTACCATATCCATATCCATTTACCCATCTCGGATACGGAGACAGATACAGATATATCTCGGTAAGTAAAATTTATAACCATATCCGTTAAAATCAGATACGGTACGTATATACATGCGGATATATAAGTGGATATGGATATGGATACAAAATAAATATGAGAAAAGTAGATAGTATTGAGAAAAATATAGTTCATGTGATACAAAAAAGTTCGTTAATATCTCCATTATAACTGAACAGTTAAGATTAGACATCTTGATCATCAAAATTAAACACAAATTTATAATCTAAGAATCGAAATATCGTAAGAGTATGACTAATATGTATTCGGATTTTTCGGATATGGATACAAATATTTTACTACAAAAACATATCCGCAACCATATCCTATCGGTTATCGATTTGAGTAACCATATCTGTATCCTAACGAATACGGTTACAGATATTTCCTCAGACACGGATACAGTTTAGCACCCCTATTTGTATCTGATAAAAGTAGAGGAAAGTAAAATTCGTAAGCTGTTGTAATTAAGGTTTAAGATAATGAGTTTACACTTGTCCACTTGATTCAAAAATGTTTAGCAAATTCTGATAAGTGATGTCTTTCCGATTTGACAAGTGATTCTCGATATTTTTAAACCCTAAAAAAAGTCCACTATGGAGTGATTATGCTTGCCATATGGTATGTGCATCTTTATTTGGCCCCTCTGTATTGGCCCTTCTGAAATCTGTTCAGGCCCCTCTATATTTGGCCAGTAACCTATAGCAGTGATAGGTGTATTCGATTTTTAGGAATTATCTGTCATGTGACGCGTTTTATGCATTTCCATGCTACTAGGCTATAATTAGTAGCCTTAGTGTGACCTATGATGTGATTTTCACATTCATGCATGACTCATCAAGATTTAAGATTCTAATAATTGACTGTGAATTAGAGAAAATTACAAGCCTTTGGTTTTTGCACAAATTTAATAGTCCATTTCTTTCTTAGTATTTACCTTGTTTTAAAAAGGGGTCTGATTTTGGAATATATTACAATATATTTAGTTTGCAAATGAGAAAGAAATATAAACTGTTACATTCTTCCATAAAAATACCAATAGTATGTTGTTTGGACAATACTTGCAATTTTTTTGAATTTCTGGTGCAAAACTTATAATTCGTTATTTCTGGGAATTATTCTTATTATTATTTCATTAGTTATCTAGGAACTCTAGTGGGCAATGTTCTCACTGAGCCCTAGCTCACCCCGTTGTTATTTTTTATTTTGTTTTCAGATCTCGCCTAGCTATATTATAAGATGAACTTTTGGTTGTGGCACGTCGCTAAGAGGCGTTACAGGAAAAACTCATCTTTGGTGTTTCACACAGTCAACGATATGCTTTGTTTTGTGAAATGCTTGTAACGGTGAGCTTGTAGGTTGTAAGTACTGATTATATATATAAGTAGTGGCTCTGTATTTCTGTCATCAGCAAGATTATATAATTTTTGAGAAAAGCTATATGAAGTGTCAGGCTTGACTCATGTACGGGACTTGTCTTGTGCATGGGTCGCTACTGTCGCATAAACCGTATAGATGAATTTCCACGGGGCGTGACAAAATTGGAATGTAAAATACAGCATTTGCTTTTCCTTGACTGTTACCTTGTTTCCTTTTCTTTGAACAAATGAGTGCTGAAGATGACTACAATTTTTGTTTTGTCCAATAAATGCTCCTTTTGGTTGCAGACTTCGCCAACTCTACAGCATTTCTTCTTTCATAAATAGTCCTTTGGGTGTTCTCCTCATGAGAACAAGTCTGTTTAGATTACACTAAATTAAATATATCTTTGGGAAATGCTAAGTATACTAAGCGTTTGATATCACTGATGTACTCTAGTGAATGAAAAGAGGTGCAAGGTCATTCACTTTGTTGTTGAAATGGATGATGAAGAGAGCATTCTTCACCTTTCCAATAGAAGTACTAGCCTTATATCGAAGCAGTAGCATAGTTGACGCTGTATGTTTGTAGGATATGCACAACTGTATCAATGTTTTATTTTACTTTGGCTTCTTAAAGATAATGGAAGATTATATTATTGTCTCCTATATCCTAAACTCTTCTTTGTTCTACTCCACGAAAAGAAGACAGATGACATCAGACTGCAATGTTAAGTTACCAACGTGTTCTTGTTTTTTTTTTTTTTTTTTTGAAAAAAAAATTCTCTAGCTATCTTGATCCTCTAGTTTGCTTACTGTGTTACGATCCATCCTATACTTGATGAATCACACCCCTAATCAACTTGGTGAATTGACTCAACATCGTACAACCTGGTATCCGACATTTGATGCTTGTGTCCTCCCAAAGTTTGTAGGAAAAGTAACTTTCACAGCCAAAGAAAGCCATAGCTCATCTTGTTATGTTTCAGTTCCTTTTGAGATAAAACGAGGTAAAAAGGTCCTGCAATGAAAATGCTAGCAATTTCACCAAAATGCAAAAAATAAATTCCACAGCTGTTTCAAGGGATCTGGCTTATACCATCCATCCCTTTTACTGAGCTGGTACGCATAAATGTTAACTAGTTATATACCATTCAAGTTGTATGGCAGGCTTGAGGTTAATTTCCAAAAAGGGTAAATTCCCATTTTCAGCCACTTGACATTAAAAAGTTTTCAAGTTCAAGATGAAACCAACAGGGTTTTAAGCACAACATCACCAAGGCCTGGAACAGTTGGAAGGTAATGCCCTGTCATTGAGAGTTCATGGTATTCAATCCATTTGAGACGACTGGCAATGAAACGCTGCAGTGTGACCGGAACAAGCCCATCTTCATCGCCATGCCATAAATGAACAGGAAATGGCGGTTCTAAGAGATCCATAGGATCAAATTCCCATTTTCCAAACATCACCATCATGTCTCTGTAATAAGACTCGTGAATTCCTTGCTGTGTTGCCAGTTTAAATCTCTGCCAGTGCACAAGTCATAAAACATCAAAACTGTAATCAAATATGTCAAGAATAACCCTCCGCCCTTCTAACATGATAGCAACACAACTTGGTTCAAATTCCACCCACTGCCCATTTGAAATTGTATTAAAAAAAAAAAAGCTAAATGCAGGATAGACCCCCTGGACTACCCCAGACTGACGCCTCCCTGAGTGAACTTTTTATACTCCTTTACCCCCTTGGAGAAAGAGAAAATTATTTTTTGACAAATAAACTTCTTGAGGGTAAAGATTAAACAAAAAATCCACTCAGCAGGTCTATCCGAAAGTGGATGACACAGGGGTTCCACTCGTAGCAACAGAACTACAGGTGTCTATCTGCAATTGGGCAATAGAACAAGGGGTATATCCGTAATTAACCCTTAAAAAAATACCGCTGCGTGGTCCCAGTTTCCACCCATAAAAAAGACATTCAAACTGTAGTGGCATGGTCAAAGATAAAATTATAACCCTCAAATAGCAGCACAACTCGGGAGTTTTGGTGCAACAGGTGAAAATGAGAGAAAGAAGAGAAGCGACCTTTTGTGCTATCCCATTAGATACGGCTTGGTCACGGACTTGAGAATCCCAGCGATTGGGCAGGTGAACTTTCCCACTGATGACTGTTGAGGTTGGAAGCCAAGATTGCTTCATCCACCAGTTGAGCAACCAAGGTGCATAATATGCAATCCTGAGAGCCCACTGATCACCCAAGTGTTGCTTGTTGTATGCCACTGTTGAGAGATTCTTTGGAAATCCAGGCCAATGGTAGTTCACAACAGGAGCCAAAAGTGTAGCTCCAGCCAGCCTGCATTACCATCCCATTTAGTTGTTTAAGCAACATGGGTAAATTTCCAACAACCAAAAAAAAAGGAAAAAAGAAAAAGAAAAAAAAGAGAACCCTGAACCTTTGGGGTTTAAAAAAGATAAACCTGAACAATTAATTTCACTCTTTTACCTATCCTTACCAGAAAATTATAATATAGAGCTTACATTTGGTAGATAGGGGTAAATTTCTCCAGAAGTGTCAGTCATGATACTTAAGTAAGAGAAGTTCAGGTGGGTTTTCTGTTATTTAAAAAGTTGACGAGGACTTTGTGCAAACCCCCTAAATCTCAGGAGGAGGTTGTCAAATTTACCCTTAGGAATTTAATTGAAGAGTTTACAAACAAAGTACTTACTTTTTTCAAAGAATGCAATCAATGAAATTCATTTACCTTCCTGGGATGTACTTGATAGATCCCCAAACAGCATAACCTCCCAACGAGAAACCAATCAAGTAAAACCTAGAGCCAAGCTCCAATGCATCAGCAAGCTCTTGTATATCTAATGCCTCACTTTTTGGAGACCGCCTTGGATTGGGATCACTTTCACCATAACCAGCTCGATCATAGCCCACTATGTACGCACCTAGCTCTTCCACTAAATCCTGCATTAAGGGATTTACTTGTTTCTGTAAACGGTTACTGTCTTGTTTCCTGATATCAAAAAATCAACTCAATTGATTTGGTTTCCCACTGGACTGAGCTGTACATCTAACGATTATCTTGGAAGCGTCTTTTACAAACATTCTAATGTTTATGTAAGCATTGTTTTCTGCAATCTATCACAATATATTTATGGGAACCGTCACTTAATTGGATGGCCATATTCAAATCCATATTTAAAGTAAACTGGATCTAGCTATAGGACACAAATATGCAAATAAGCATAGAACTCTTATGTAATTAATACTTGAACTTTTACCTCCACTCCTTTCTACATGAGAAACACTAGATTTTTTATTTTCATTTCATATTTTAAGTTTTAATTTAATGAATTTTAGGGTATGATGAATGAGAACCTTGCTTATCTGCCCTTTTCTACTTTCTATCCACAAGATATTTAATCACTCAATGGCTCCAACCACCTCATTGGTTAATATTATTATATCAAGGTCCACATCACATACAAGGTATCAGAAGAACAAAACTGAGACTCTTTCCTAACAGATTCTACAAATACACGTACATATATATATGTAACCTGTGAGCTCGTGAAGGTGCGCATGCATATTGTGCAAGAACTTGTGGGTGATTTTGTGTTCTTGAGTCATAAAACTTTTTGGAAACATTAAAAAAAAAAGTAGGATCTACTTGATTCATAGTTGTCACAGCTCTCAGAGGTATTTGCATTTTTCTCCCCACAAGGTCTACAACTCATTGGTTAGAACTATATCAAGGTCCACATCACATACAAGGTATCAGAAGAAGAAAAACTGACCCACCATCTTTAAGAGATTCTACAAACACATACATATATGCAACTTGTGTTTTCGTGAAAGCGCACATGCATATTGTGCAAGAACTCTGCGTGATTTTGTGTTATTGATTCATAAAACTTTTGGGAAACATAAGAAATAGTAGGATCTACTTGATTCATAGTTGTCACAGATCTCAGAGTACTTGCATTTTTCTCCCCGCGAGGTATGGGGTGTTTCATGTGCAGGAAGTACAATTAATTCTTTTACACCAATCTTGTTCAGTAAACAATTTTCTATTTTAACTTAACACATTACCCAGATATTTACTTTCTGTTTCTCTATCTTAACAAATGTAATGTATAATTAGTTGAGTAAAGCTCCTGTAAATTTAACTGATAGGAGTTCTTGCCACCAACTACTTTACTCATTGATTTTGCTTTGAGATTTTATAGCATGTGATACACATCTTGACTATGTAGCACAGACACGGATCCGACATGGCCATCCGACACGCTGACACGAGGCAAATCCTAAAAAATACATAGGATACGTGTGTTCGACACGTGTCCGACACGGACACGACACGGCTTCATGTTATGCGTGTCTGTGCTTCATAGCATCTTGAAGCTAGCATTATTTTGTAGCACGGATCTCAAAGCAAGATCAAGTGACAGAAAAGTTGGTTGACAAGAGCTCATATCTACTTAAGTTTACAATATATTTACTCAAATTAATTTATATTTTATTACAGAATTTTCATAAGCTTATATTTAGGGAACTAAAAAAATCAGTTAGTGATGCTATAGGAAGCGGGAATGGCAGTTACACCCATAACGGGCACAATCCCATTTAATGACAGTTCATGGAACTGCTCATTAGTTTGGGAAACTATCCACAACAAAGTTCTAGAACTTTGCAGCCTACACACAACAAAAGGTGAGAGAGAAAAAAAGAATGCAATGATATAGCCATGGCCCAAACTTGAGAGTTGGAGAGGCATTTGAGTTGTGAATTGCATTTCCGTTTCGTCACTGTAAATAGGAGTTCAACGGTGATTATCGTGGACTGCATGAATCTAGCCGGCGGCCATAATGATCCTTGAACGCTTCGAATCGGTAACATTCTTAATTGCGCAATTCTGATTCGATGATTATCCTCTAAATCTAACATTGGTATCAAAGCCATAAGGCTAGATTTCGTGCTCTTAGATTAAATAAGATCATTCATATTGTTTGATATTGTATATGCCTATTAAAAGAAAGTTTGTTTGATGTTCAATGGCAACTTTTAATATACCTATTGTTATGATCTTATATTGGCACAAATAATAGATTATACAATTTTGATCATGTCTGCAAAATATCATTTGAAACCATCATGTGGTTTTAGAGAGATTTAATTGTGAATTTTTAATGTGTTTTCAATAACTTGATATTTGCAATCATACATTTCTCTGAATATTAAGTTATGTGATCTGTTATAAATCCCTATGTGTAGATCTACATGAGAGCTTTCCATAGACATATCATTTGCACTTTTTTTTATTACGGGTTGAGAAGTTATACTAATTTAAAGTTGAAATGACGCAACATAGTTTATGGTGCAAAGTTGAAGATGATAAGTGGTTTTGCAAATCAACCCCTAAAGTTTTTTTTATTATAGACTTGGAAAATCATTGTTTTTACAAAATTACACACAAGCCCATATTTCTACAAGAAATTTGTAAACAAAACCATAATCTATTTTATATAAAATTACACAGAAGCCCAGAGTTTATGGAAACACATAAGCCCATATTTCTACAAGAAATTTGTAAACAAAACCATAATCTATTTTATAAAAAATTACACAGAAACCCAAAGTTTATGGAAACTAGCAAATAGACCCAAAGTTTATCGAAGAGAATTCTCCATTTTATTCTGTTTCCGATAATTTCAACTTCATCCACACTACTGATCGTGCTTCTCTGCCAGCTGCATCACCCACTTCCTTACCTCAATTCTCCTTTCGAGATCTCCCTAAAATCTCTCCATCTTCTTCTGTTGACTCTCCCTCACCCGAGCCTTCTGTTCCACCATCTGATCCCTATTCCGTAGACACGACACCCACTTCAGAAAATACTGTTGACCTTCATGCATCTACGCGAACATCTTCCCTGTCTGAGGTTCATTTTGCTCTTCGTCGAGGCAAACACCCATATGTCATACCTGTACGGTATGTTGGCCTTCTTGTTTTGATGATGTTTAACAAACAATTTACCACTAATGTTGTTTGTCTAGTATTTGTGTTTTCTTATTTATTATAGACAAACAACGTAGTTGAGGATGGATGGAATAGAGCTTCAACGATCATATCCAAAGGAGGTTGGCGGAATGTCGGGTTGAAGCCTATACAATTCAAGTTAAAGATCAAGTTCAAGCTTCATCCGCAACGTGTACCAAGAAGAGCTTATTGAAGATCAAGATTGCTTGGGTAATGTAGTTTAGGATTTATATTATGTGTGTTAATTACCTTAAGCTCAACATCATATACACACACGTATTTGGTTTCTATGTATATATATAGTTATATATATACATGCATGGTTTTGAGTTTTCATGCTTTGGACACACTTGCAAAATACATGAGTTTTCACAAATGGAAATTAAATTTGAGAAATTCTTTTTCTAACATGTTTGTTTTCATGTTTACAAATATTTTGCATAGTTTCATCAAGTTTGGAATTGATTTGTTATGTTTAATGGAATTTACAAAATCATGTTTTTGTTCATGCACATGTTCGTACATGTTTTACAAAACAGATGAGTTTTCATAAATGGGAAGTGGTATTCAAGAAATTATTTCTTTGATATGTTTATCTACATGTTTAGAAACTTTTCTCAAATTTTTACTATTTTTGGAGTTGATTTACTATGCCCAATTGATTTTACAAAATCGTGTATGTCAGCAGTTTTTCAGAAACTATAAATCTGTGTTCAAACATTTATTTCTCTCAACTGAAAAATTATTTTTCAGAAATTCTTTCTCTAACATGTTATTCTACATGTCTAGAACCTTCCCACAAAATTTCATAATTTTTAGAGCTGTTTTACTATTTTTAATTGATTTTACAAAACTGATTCGCAGTGATATAGTACCAGCGGTCGACCGCCAAACTCTCTGGAAGTTACTCAGCTTTGCATATGGCTCGCGGTCGACCGCACCGGTCGACCGCCGTTACTGTAGCAGCCAACCGTTACACAGTAATGGCTAGTTACTGATTTTTGTTTTTTTAATGATTTTTTGGGTTTTTGGGGTTGGTTTCTTCAAGCCTATATATACCCCTTTGTCATAACTATTTTTAATCATCCAAGAGAGTTTTTAAACAAGTTTAAAGAGTTTTAAATAAGGGTTTAAGTGTGTTAGTGTTTGTTTTGGTTTATGAAGAAGTTTTCACAAGTGGAGGAGATCATCTTCTTGTTTGGGCTTCAATCTCCATCTCTCCATCTTGTCATCTATTAAGAAGTTTCCTAAACTCTACTCTAGCTTTTATTTATCAATTATTTGTTAATTATCATTTCTATTAAAGCTAGTTTTATATTGAGTTTAGATTTGATTTTACTCATTGTTGCACACACTCACTTGAGCTTATTGTATTTGCATACATAGTATATTAGGGTTGTGAGAGATTATAACATTGAGTTGTGCTTAATTGAGTTCTCATCTATTGTAGAGAACAAATTTATATTTGTTACATTGAGAGTGGTGTAAGGTTTTCGGTGAGCTAGAAAACCGAGTGTGTTGTGAAGTTTTCGGTGAACTAGAAAACCGAGTGTGAGGAGTGAACGTTGTTCGGTGAGCATTGAAAACCGACACTGTGAGGTGTAAACGTTATTCGGGTGAACGTAGAAAACCCGATTGTGATAGTGGATTTCTCTCCGGGAGAGGGGAGCGGAGACGTAGGACGGAAGGTCTGAACTCCGTGATCATATCGTGTGTTTGAGTTTGCTTTGGCGTACTTTATCTTATGTTTATATTTCTTATCGCCATTGTCCATAACTCATTATTTATATGATCCACTAGCTAGTTCATATTGTTTACCCCTTGTGTTAGTTTCATATCCTTGCATATATCATATATTGTTTATATCTCTTTGCTAGGATATTTCTTGTTGTTCATCACTACAACAAAGCTGTTATTTTATAGCGTTGAATGATAGCGTTTATGTTGTAAGTGCTATAGATCATATGTGCCATTTTTTTTATAGCGTTTGAAAATTTTTATAGCGTTTGAATTTTTTTTATAGCGTTTGAAAATTTTTATTTTAGCGCGTGTTGAAAACTTAAGCGGTTGACTGAAAATTAAAACATGCGTGTTGAAAACCCGCAGCTGGCCCTAAATTTTATTTCCCCCAAATTATTTCGATCCCTCTCCTTTTAGATCTCTGCAATTCGCTCCCTCCCTCACTCTCTCTCGCCAAAACCGGCCAGCGGCGCCGCCCTCCTCCTCTCATCCTCGTTCGAGCTCTCTCGCCGCCTCCCTCCCTGTCTCGAGAAGCTGGCCCAGGAGGCCTCCCGCCTGGCCCGCTACAACAAGCCCACCATCACCTCCCGCGAGATCCAGACCTCCGTCTGCCTCGTCCTCCCCGGCAAGCTCGCCAAGCATGCCGTCTCCGAGGGCACCAAGGCCGTCACCAAGTTCACCAGCTCCTAGGCCTAGCGCCTCGCCGGGCTACGGCCTAGGGGATCTAGGGTTTTCCTCTTTCGAGTAATATTTTTTTTGTTTCTTTTTGTTGCAGTTTAGTTGTTATTTCTAGTGTAATTACTTCCTTTTATGCCGTGAATGGAAAGAAAGCACATTTTTTTTCTTTCGATGTCTAATTAGTGACTGATTTCTGTGGATTAGAAGTAATTTATTGTGTTGGTTTTTGTTCAAAATCGAAGGACGTGACTTGGATGTTTTGTTTGTAGACTAATTGGTTACGGCCTCTACTTACATCTGTTCAGCTCTGGCCTGTAATCGCTCTCATCCTTTTCCCTCTCTTGTTTCTCTCTGAATGGTTCAGTCTTTAGAAGAATCTAATTTGTGCCAATGTGATTGTGATGTTTAAAAGCAATATTACCTTTATATTTTGTTGAGTTCTTAGTTTTTGAGGTTATTCGTTTGCTAGAATCTCTGGGTTAGTATTTTTTTTTTTGTAAAAATGTGTTCTGATGAATCCTGAACGATGAGAAGAAGAATTGCCTCTTGATGTGGCGATTGGAGACTGTTCTTCATCCAAGAACCATGTAAAAGATGCTCACATCTTTAGATTTAAAATTTTTGATATTGATGATGAATATTAGCAAGATTTGGTTCTCACTGATGCTTAAGTTTTTTTAATTATTTTTTTATTTTTATTTAATAATAGGAGGGGGACCTTGGAACTACTTCCTTAGGGATTCTGTACACTTCATTTGCCTTTCCTTGGCGGTGCTCCAGTTGTGCGGGGGTTCGAAACAAAAAGAGCTCTGGTTCTCATGACTACGGGATATTTGTTGTTCATGGCTTCAAACTTGAAGCCATCATGGTGAGTTTTTCATTTGCCCTCATATGGCTTGTGCTAGATGTCGTACTTGCGGTAATGCTGGCTCTGCTAATGTTATGCAGAATTTAGTTGTTCTCTGTAACGGTTTGTAATAGGTTCTGATTGTTCTACATATTGAAGGTGCGACCGGTTTAGTAGTCCTTTACTCCAACTTGTGAGGGCAAAATGTGTGATTTGCTCACATGTTTTATAATCTTTAGGAAAATTATGCAAACAATAAATAGCAGTAGTGGAATTATTTTCATAATCTCAGTCGTCATGATAGCCACTCTTAGTTTCTTTGTTGTTACAAGGGTTGTCAGCACTTATGGTCTCACTCTTGTGTGCTGGGAGGTTTTCTTCCATGGGTGCTCATTTCACTTTCTTGATGGTTGAACACTCTTGAGCTTGACGTAATTTGTAAACCTGGTAACTTAGGTAGCCTATCAATTTGACGTAATTTGTTTCCTATATTATAGAGACACTTTTTAGTGTAGGATTTTTGTGAGAACTATTTACTCTGTTGGTTGGTTTTCCCATCGATAACCTATTTGTCCATACGAATGTTTTTCAGGTATCAATCATCAGGTTTCTTTTGTCACTTACATCCTCTTGCTGACCCAGAGATGCCTTCTTTTACAAAAGACACTGATTGTGTAGTGATATTGATTTAGTTTTTCCTACTATAAACATTACAGGGACGAATCTCCGAAAACTGTTGGAGTTGTTGATAAAATCAATATTTTAATGTATACTTGAATTCCTAACTTGGATTTACTGTGAGCTTGAATATGCAGTTTCTGGTTGAGATACACTATCAAATTACAACTTGTAAGCTTTTGAAGATGTAAGCCTCTGAAACATACTGACATCCTACGTTTCTGATAATCAATTATTTACTCTCCATTTATGCTATTTAGCAATGTTACTTCTCCTGTTGTTTTACATTATCATAAGCCTTTTCCCTAGTTATTTATTTCCTTTGGTTTTATGTTTGAAATAGACTAGTAATTTGTTTTGGCTCTTCTAACTTTTCTTAAGAATAGTTGTTTAATATATCTCATTTTGTTAAGTGTAGCTTTTATATTTGTATAATCTTCACTTTTCTAATTAAAAATATTGAGATGCTAATATGGAGGTCGCATTGTCATGGATGATACGTGAATATAGATTTGATAGATAGCTCGGTTCAAATTTAAGAAGTTTTTGTTTTGTTGATGGATCAGTTAACTCATGAAAGCTTCAAGTTTTACTTACTGTAAAAATAACCCATAAGGGTCCGAAATGATTGGAATCTGGGTTTTTGAGTCGTGATCTAATTTCTTTGTTTTTGTTGGTTGTCAGATGAGATCAGTGCTTTTAGTAGATCTATGCGATGATTCAAGAAAAAGCCAGTGCATTGCTTTTTAAATTGGGTAAGGATCATTTTTTCACAATGAATACGGTTCCTTATATATATATATCATTTTTTCAGATTGTGTTTATCGCGTATAATGAAGTTTTGAGCATCTTCTATAATAGCTTCTTATGTGTTGAATGAAATGCTTGTAGCTTTTATAAAGAGTCACACATATTTAATTTCATTAGTCGTGCTTTGTCAATTTTGGAACTAATTAGTTAATATGACAAAAAGTTTATATCCTAATCAATTTTAGAGTAGTCTTTATCTATTTCTGCACTGTCATTTCCTAATCAAATATCCTATTGATCTAGTATTAACTCACACTTATTACATATTGGTTTGTCAATATATATGTGCACATGAATCTAGGCTTGTGCCAACTTCCATTAGGAAGTGTCATGTGCTTCTCATACTTGTCAATCAGATGTTAAAATCAATAAATTTTGTGTCAATCTTTACTATATTTGAACTTATTTATGATGATTTGGAATTTCCAGGTTTTACTTGAATTCTGATGTGAATACTTCTCGGCATGCTAAGGACATCTTGAAGGAATTGTTCAACACATATATAAACTGGAAACTTTTATTGGCTACTGGAAGTCCATTGTGTGATTATGATAAAAGGTACCCCTGAAATGATGGCACTACCATCTATGTGTACTTATTTGATCAAATGATGCAATTATAAGCTCTACACTGCACCATGTCTTATGAGTTATGGGTATATCCATATCAACTCAAGTCTTTTGCTAATGACACTGTCTAATGTATTTTTGATTTGAATTCGTTCATGGTTTTCCCTATAGAGCAAGACTTAAAGCCCAGAAGGCTAAAAACAAGAATTGCCTATCCTAAAACTGTATATTGAGCTGTCATTTCAACATCATTCAGGTCTGTTTTCCTCGTATGCAACATTCAATGAAGATAAAGTTCCACATAGGATCAACTAAGTGTTATGACATGCTTATTAGCCTGGCAATTGACCTTCTTAGTTAGTGCAGCTCTCTAATGAAGGTGACGTAGGTGGAGGTTACATTGCTTCTAAATATGTCGTCATAGCTTTTCATGGGGGGATTTTATTGATTCATGCAATAATAAACAGTCTTCCAATCACATGGTTATCTTTTTCGGGCAGTTAGCTGCTACTTGGAATTTTTTAGGTAAGCATGCATACACTTCTGGTAATATGATCATTTATTTAAAGATTGAAGTTAAATCATAACACGCTGAATTTTTGCAGGTGTTTTTGTCCTGATGATTGTCACACCAGTGGTTGCAACTGAGAGATCAAGTGCCCAATTTGTTTTTACTCATTTCAATGCTGAGAATGATGCTGGAATTCATAGCAAGCTGTACATATTTGTGTTGGGACTATTAATGAGCCAGTATACACTGACATGATATGACGCGTCTACTCACTTGGTAGGATCTAACCTTGATAATTTCATCTTGTAGATACAGTTTGGTGCATTTTCAAATTTGAATTTTGGTTAAATGTGCTTGAGTTTTTTATCTTGCATTCAAGAGTAGGTATGGACATGGACTTGGGGGAATCCTTTGTATGGGAATTATATCTGTACCCCCCCAGATGTGTTGTGAGTGGTGCTGGAAAAATAGCGATGCATGTCTTGGAAAAGCTTCATTCTTGTGGTGCTATCCCCATAACTATATCAGGTAACTTTTAAAAGTTTGACTTTGATAGTATACGCTTGCTAAGAAAAAAGTTTAACATAGCTCAAATAAACTTTTCTGAATTATATCTCATATGTCTATTGATCAGTTGGCAAGGATAATTCTATAGATTAGTGAAAGCTTATAAACTGTTTTTGTGCATAGTATTAAATATGTATGTTCTTTCTTCTAATACATCATCAAACGGTCATGCATTTTATACGGTCAATGTGCTTCATTCTTAACTTCTCGTTACTGGAAGGCCTAAAAAATCATATTGATAGTTCTAGTTCTTGCTACATTGCATGTGCATTTCCAGTTTGTCTTAAACAATATTATGGATCTAATAATTCCATACTTCACATCTCTTGTTGTAACAGATACGTGATGTGCTTGCACGAAGAGGGGAAGATTTACACAGAGGTCAATTTTCTATCTAGGTCTTATGTCTTGTTGTAACAATATCATTGGTGCTGTTATTTTCTGTTGTGTGTCCATATATTCATGGCTCTAGGATCTCATTATTGGTGTTGTTAATTTCTGTTTTTGCAGCAGTACGAGTACTCAATTGCTGAAGATGATGAGTCTTCCAAGTCATATGTAATGCAACAAAATTAGTTTTTGCTGTTCTGTGTACTATGGTTAATTTCTTGTACTCCATGTTGGATTATTCAAAGACTAGTTTTTGTTTTTTTTTTGGCACATTTGTGTTGACTCTTCTTGTATGCTACGACTTGGTTATGTATCAGTTTGAACCTTTAAATGAAATATTTGCTTTTATTGTTGTCACAATTGGAAGTTATTTCTAGTTCAATCTCAAAGGTTTATAGGCACAACTGAAATGCTATAAGAAGTGGAAACAATTACTGAAATGCTATTAAAAGAAGAAAGATAACATTCATTGAAACGCCATTGTAGTAATTCAAACGCTATCAAATGTAAGACAATAGCAGCGTTGAAATGCTATGAACGAAAACTAACTAATAGCGTTTTTCAACCGCTATGAAAGATATTTGTCATAGCAATATAGAAACGCTATTGAATACTCTTTTATAGCTACATAAAAACGCTATGGTTGGAAACTTTTTGATAGCGTTTGAGGAAACGCTATGTAAAGTCACAAACCTACTATAGCGGGTTCTGACACAGCGTTGATTAAAACGCTATGAAATAATACCATAGCGTTTTTCGACCGCTATGGTAGATTTCAGGTGTTGTAGTGCATATTGCTTATCCTAGCTCATATAACTTGTTGTATTTCATACTTGCTAGGATAACTTGTTAATTAGTTTTAATTAGCATTTAATCGGATTAGATTAGCATAAGACCCTAATCACCCCCCCTCTAGGGTCTAACAATTGGTATCAGAGCTTGGTACTCTTTGATTTAAGGTCTAATCGCCTTGAGTTAAAGATCCAAGTTATCTTTTTGTGCTAATCTTGTTTTGATTGCATTTATATCTTTCTTGCATATTTTTATAAATTATGGATATGAATGATGCATTTTGTTTAGGCTATGATTCTAGTGTTGCTCCTAAATTCAATGTTTTCCCCTATGCTCAATGGTGTTTTAGATTCAAATTATTTGTTCAATCTAAAAATATCGATTTATGGAAAGTCATTGATTGTGCTTATATTGTGTCCACGTTGGAGAAATCCAAGTGGAGCAAACATGATAAAAAAATGTTTATTATGAACAAGCTTATGTTAGAATTTTTATTAAATGTATTTGATTCATTTATGTCTAACAAGCTTGATTCTTTTGATAGTGCTTACACGTTATGAAAATTTATTGAAGCACATCAAGGAGACTTGAAGGCGATCCGACAAGCTTTGGAGGATCCCGCTTCAAGTTCTAAAGGAGCTTCATGCATACGAGCACTAGGCGATAGCCCTAGTGAGGTTTACGAGTTCGAACCCGATAATGATTTATATAGTGATGAACTTGCTTGTGCTAGTGATAAATTATTGCATGCCTACAAGAAATTGTAAAATGATTTCATTAATTTACAAAGCAAGCATGTAATTTTGAAATCCGATCATGAGTCTTTAACTTCTAAGTTTGATACTATTTCTAATGAAAATATGATCCTTAAAGAAAACAATGAAAAATTAAAATTGGATCATGATTCTTTGATTTCAAACTTTGCCAAGTTAACTCATGATAGAAATAATACCATATTAGAAGTAGAGAACATACAAAATGATACTGCTTCCTTTATAAATAACTATTTATGTTCTACTTCTAAAAGTGCATATGTGTCTAAAAATGAAGACTTGAATCTTATGAAAAAATACATTTTATCTTTAGATTCAACTTTAAAAATATGCTTTGATAATCATAAGAGGCTTATGGATATGTGTGCCAAGTCTAAGTTATCATCTACTCATCATGCACATATATATAGCAAAGTTTACAAATGCTCTATTGGCGACTATAAAGGCCATCTAGCTAAATTTGCTATGATGCACACAAACATAAAAATGTCAATGCTCCTTGTGCATCTCACGTAGCTTCTTCATCACATGTACACATACATGCACCCATTGTTCATCATAAGCATGCCCATGTGTATAGATGTGATCTTTGTGGTCGTTTTGGTCATTTGGCCAAATATTGTTTTGATATGAAAAATAAATCTCATTTGCCAAATGTTTCTAGTAGATCACATGTTTATAAATATAATGTTTGTGGTAGATTTGGCCACTTAGGAAAGTTTTGTTTTGATAATGTTTCACATTTGCAAAAAGCTTCAAATAATTTACCTTTGTTCGCAAATGTTCCACGTGCACCTTTTAATGGTCAACATAAGCAAATGCTTTCTTTCCATTGTACATATTGCAATCGGAAGGGTCATTTGAGTAATTATTGCTTTGACCGTGTTAGTGCACTAAATGCACCCAAATGGGTTCATAACCCAAGGGCTTTGAGCTTTAATGATAGGGGTCATGTCCCTAAATCTTTTGGTACCAAGAGTTCTTGGGTACCAAAACAAATTTAAATTTTAAACCAAGAATTTTAGTGTTCTTACTTTTTCTTTTCTTGGTTTTAAAAATTATGCTTTGAAACTTTTTATGAAAACAAATTTTCTTTGATCAAATTCTTTTGTTTTCATGATTATTAATTTTATTTTGATGAGAGGACTACGTTTATATAACCTTCTGGAGTCATTAGGTGTTTATTCCCAAATCATGTTTACTAGATGCTTAAATGTTCATATGGGTCATTACTAGCTCAAGAGCTAGATATGGTTACCTCTCTTGATTTTTTAAAATCAATGATGATTTGGTTTTATGTTTTTTTCTTGTGATTTATGATTTCATTGGTTGATTTGTTTTCATTTGAAAACCTTTTACATGATTTTCATGTTCCTTTTCTTTTGATTTCATAAATCTATTTTTGATCTTTATGTTTTTGTATATGAGACACTATGTTCATCTTGATATATTTATATATATTCTCATTATCTCTTGAATGTGAGTAATATTTAGCATGTATGCATACTCACATGTTTGCCATGATCTTTTATTGCTTATATTCTATATGGCTTTTGATAGGGGGAGCATTCCCTATACTTGTTTGATACTCACCAATGCTTATTGATAGCGAGAGCTTTCGTTCTCTTCATCCCTTTGTCCCCTTTTTGATGTTGTCAAAGGGGAAGAAATGTTGTGAGCATATTCTTTCTTGTTTATATACATGTGAATTATAATTTATATATTTATTTCCTTCATGCATATATCTCTTTTTGTAAATTGTTTGTCATCATCAAAAAGGGGGAGATTGTTGGCCTTCTTGTTTTGATGATGTTTAACAAACAATTTACTACTAATGTTGTTTGTCTAGTATTTGTGTTTTCTTATTTATTATAGACAAACAACGTAGTTGGAGGATGGATGGAATAGAGCTTTAACGAACATATCCAAAGGAAGTTGACGGAATGTCGGGTTGAAGCCTATGCAATTCAAGTTAAAGATCAAGTTCAAGCTTCATCCGCAACGTGTACTAAGAAGAGCTTATTGAAGATCAAGATTGCTTGGGTAATATAGTTTAGGATTTATATTATGTGTGTTAAGTACCTTAAGCTCAACATCATATACACACACGTATTTGGTTTCTATGTATATATATAGTTATATATATACATGCATGGTTTTGAGTTTTCATGCTTTGGACACACTTGCAAAATACATGAGTTTTCACAAATGGAAATTCAATTTGAGAAATTCTTTTTCTAACATGTTTGTTTTCATGTTTACAAACATTTCGCATAGTTTCATCAAGTTTGGAATTGATTTGTTATGTTTAATGGAATTTACAAAATCATGTTTTTGTTCGTGCACATGTTCGTGCATATTTTACAAAACAGATGAGTTTTCATAAATAAGAAGTGGTATTTAAGAAATTCTTTCTTTGATATATTTATCTACATATTTAGAAACTTCCCTCAAAATTTTACTATTTTTGGAGTTGATTTACTGTGCCCAATTGATTTTATAAAATCGTGCATGTCAGCAGTTTTTCAGAAACTGTAAATCTGTATTCAAACATTTATTTCTCTCAACTGGGAAATGCTTTTTCAGAAATTCTTTCTCTAACATGTTATTCTACATGTCTAGAGCCTTCTCACAAAATTTCATAATTTTTAGAGCTGTTTTACTATTTTTAATTGATTTTACAAAACTGATTCGCAGTGCTACAGTATCAGCGGTCGACCGCCAAACTCTCTGGAAGTTACTCAGCTTTGCATATGGCTCGCGGTCGACCGTACCGGTCGACCGCCATTACTGTAGCAGCCGACCGTTACACAGTAACGGCTAGTTGCTGATTTTTGTTTTTTAATGATTTTTTAGGGTTTTTGGGGTTGGTTTCTTCAAGCCTATATATACCCCTTTGTCATAACTATTTTTAACCATCCAAGAGAGTTTTTAAACAAGTTTAAAGAATTTTAAACAAGGGTTTAAGTGTGTTAGTGTTTGTTTTGGTTTATGAAGAAGTTTTCACAAGTGGAGGAGATCATCTTCTTGTTTGGGCTTCAATCTCCATCTCTCTATCTTGTCATCTATTGAGAAGTATTCTAAACTCTACTCTAGCTTTTATTTATCAATTATTTGTTAATTATCATTTCTATTAAAGCTAGTTTTATATTGAGTTTAGATTTGATTTTACTCATTGTTGCACACACCCACTTGAGCTTATTGTATTTGCATACATAGTATATTAGGGTTGTGAGAGATTATAACATTGAGTTGTGCTTAATTGAGTTCTCATCTATTGTAGAGAACAAATTTATATTTGTTACATTGAGAGTGGTGTAAGGTTTTCGGTGAGCTAGAAAACCGAGTGTGTTGTGAAGTTTTCGGTGAACTAGAAAACCGAGTGTGAGGAGTGAATGTTGTTCGGTGAGCGTTGAAAACAAACACTGTGAGGTTTAAACGTTATTCGGGTGAACGTAGAAAACCCGGTTGTGATAGTGGATTTCTCCCCGGGAGAGGGGAGCGGAGACGTAGGACGGAAGGTCCGAACTCCGTGATCATACCGTGTGTTTGAGTTTGCTTTGACGCACTTTATCTTATGTTTATATTTCTTGTCGCCATTGTCCATAACTCATTATTTATATGATCCACTATCTAGTTCATATTGTTTACCCCTTGTGTTAGTTTCATATCCTTGCATATATCATATATTGTTTATATCTCTTTGCTAGGATATTTCTTATTGTTCATATTGCTTATCCTAGCTCATATAACTTGTTGTATTTCATACTTATCAGGATAACTTGTTAATTAGTTTTAATTAGCATTTAATCGGATTAGATTAGCATAAGACCCTAATCACCCCCTCTCTAGGGTCTAACACGGTATGCTTATGTTACTTCCTATGCATCTATCTTTCATAATTTTTTTACTGACATTCATACTACAGTTGAGCCAAAGTCCTTTCAAGAGGCCGTTCAATTTTCAGAGTGGCGCAGGCTATGACTAAGGAATTTCAGGCTTTTCAGCAAACACATACCTGAAATGTTGTTCCCTATCCCCCTGGCATCTCTTTAGTTGGTAGTAAATGGGTTTATAAGATTAAGTATCATCCTGATGGCACCATTGAACGTCGGAAAGCTCGTTTAGTAGCTCGAGATTTTACTCAGCAATAATGTATTGATTATGAGGAGACCTTTGTGTTGGAAAGTAGGCAGACTAATATGCAGTTAAAACAAAATTTTTTGACCGCCTACATCCTAAGATCCATACGTAGAAGAAGATCCAAGATAAAAAAATTACCTGAAGCGTGCAGATAAATAACGAAGACTTGCGTACTCATTGAGATGTTACGCGGCAATTAAAGTGACGCCTCTACTAATATCCACACGAACTTGTTGGAACTCCGCGCGTCAGTGTGCTAGCACTTTGAAGGCGGCGGTCTTTGGAGTTTCTCTCTCTCCCTCACGATTTCAGAAGCACGGTGGGATGATCAAAAAGGTCTATCCCATGCCCCTTTTTATAAGGCTGTGAGGTAGTTTCTCAAACCGTAAAGAGATCGGGATTCCAATCAGACGGTTTCTCAAAATATAATCATATCTTTAAACTGTGATTGATCATATCAATTTGATTGCTAGGAGATAGGTTCATTGAACTTGATCAGTATTTCTTTCAAACGTGATTAATCAAATCAATCTTTATCCAATTACCTGATTGCCTCATAACTAATCATATCTCTATATGACTAAATTTATGCGGGCTTTCTTAATAATGTTCCAACATGTTCTTGTATGCGACCCAATAGGTTTACACGATGTTGGTAGTGAGCCAAAATATTTTTTCGGTCCACAAGTCATAAGCGGACCCTAGCAGGACATTATGACTACCCAAATCATGTAAAGGTCATCTCAGACGAAACCTAGTCCACAATGGACATATGTCGGTCTCTTCATCGCTAGATATCTTGATTGAACTCAAGACAGGAAGCGTGTCAACCTTATACAGTTCAACCTTTAATTTCTCGCACCTGAAGTTAGACTGACTTCTCAATAGTTAACTCTCAACTAATTAGGCATGACCATGCACTTTCTCAGTCTATCTTCTTCGAGGGGCCCAGAGATATCATACTCTCATTTATATAAGAGGGACAAATTCCATCTTGACCATTCACATCCCTCTGCATAATTCATAGCATACCTGATTGATACCTTTATTATTATCCGTTTAGGGAAAACGTTTGGTAACATCAAAGTATACAATCCTCATGTAGGAAACCGTGATAATCTCAGGTCAAAAGACCAAACATAACCATTGTATGAAACCTACTGATGACACATATAATCCATACAGTGTTTCATAGCGGGTCAGTCCAGTATCATGTTCACCAACATATACCCATGTGATTGACTTGATATCTTATATCCATGATCCGTGAAACACGATCATCAACCAATCCACATACTGCCTATAAAATCATTAGTGTCCCAACCAATGACAAAAGACAAGGACTATTTAGAATAACATCATAATCTAATTACAGACTTTCACATTCAAGTCACATACTTAATGATCCATAATAAGTGATTTATTCAAGAGACCGAATAACAAATTATTCATAGAAGTTGCATAAACATAAATTAAACACAATCATCTCTATGATTGGTCTTTAGGGCATATCATACTAAAACTTTGCTCCTGCTGCTCAGATGCTCACCATTCGTACTCTTCTTGCGATCGCTGCTACTCATTATTGGCCCTTATACCAGATGGATGTCAAAAATACTTTTTTTTCATGGCTTTTTATCTGAGACAGTATATATGCAACCGCCTCCAGGGTCCAATATTCCTCTGGAATATGTATGTCTCCTGCGTCGTGCTGTTTATAGTCTCAAGCAGGCATCCTGCGCTTGGTTTGAGTATTTTCGCAATATCGTGCTCAAGACAGGCTTTATGGAAAGTCATCAAGATACTTCTCTGTTTGTTCGCACTACATCGTGTGACAGAGTTTTTTTACTCATCTATGTAGATGATATGATCATTACAGGTGATGATGTGGCTGATATACAGTATGTAAAATTTCAGTTGTAACAATAGTTTCACATAAAGGATCTTAGATCTCTTCGATATTTTCTTGGTATAGAAATTTCTCAGGGCCTACAGGGTGTACTGCTGTCTTAATAGAAGTATCTCTCGGATATTCTAGATCGAACTGACGATGCAACTGTCGATACTCCACTCCAATAGAATGTCAAACTTCGCTCTACTGATGGTGAGTTTCTATCTGATCCTACCCGATATCGACATCTTGTTAGCTAGTTAGTCTATCTGTGATCTCTCGACCAGATATCTCTTATGCTATTGACATTATCAGTCAATTTGTTAGTATCCCACGTTCTATACACTATACTGCCTTATTACGGATTCTTTAGTATCTCCGGGGTATTAGCACTCGCTCTTTCTTCTGTTTCCTGTTATATCCAAGTTAGAGCTTTGTGCATATTCTGATGCTGATTGGGTTGGTGATCCCGCTACCAGAAAGTCTATCACTGGTTATTGTATATTTTTTGGTGATTCCCTAATTTTCTGACGGAGTAATTGTAGGCGTATAAAATTGCCTATAGGTCCCTTAGCTTAGCTCAGCAC
>BQKN01065401.1:663434-673676 GCA_022839385.1 Asparagus kiusianus
TGTGTGTGTGTGTAGAGAGAGAGAGAGATAGAGAGGAGAGAGAAGGGAGGGGGTGTGGGTTCAAATAAATTGTTCTACCTCGTTTTATTTGTCAGGAAATGAAACATAAACAGGATGGGTTTGAGGTTTTTGTTGACTATGAAATACCTTTTCCATATATAGACATGGAGGACATCAACATCATTATGTTGAGATATGCCATCATGAAGAAGATACACAAACATGAGTAGGATATGTGGCGATATGCATAGCAATATTGGGTGCAATCTAGTTGTATAGATTCTTAGAGAATTTGACGGTGATGCGATATGTAGAAGTTGATATATTTTCTTTTGTGATAGAATGTCGATTGTTGGTTACTCGATAGACCTGAATTAGTTTAATAAAATGAATAAAAATCTAGATTCGGATATCACTTTATTAAGAACTAATAGGAGGTTGTGCTCAATGTATTTCTACGACTCAGTTGATTAGGATCTATTGATAAAGGAAATAGCCGAGGAGCGGCTAGTATATCACACTTAAGCCCTATGGGTAATGTCGTTAGTGAGAAAATTTAATGTTATTTTAGACCTTAGACACTTGGGGTATTATGGATGAAGGGATGTATAAGACATTATGTTTGTTTTTTTTCTTTATATGCATATCTAGAATTGCTAATGTCTTACTATCACTTGATTATTTGGGCATGGATTATATTTGTATATGATGTGTACAAGGTACACAAAGAGCACTGGGTACACCATTAGAAACTTACATCAGTAAGTAAGAGATCTTATCACACCAGAGATCCCCTTTGGAGCCATGTCAATTGCTAAAGCTGAGATCAAGTGTCGAATTTTATTTGTCTTGGAGCAATGACTACACTATCGTGTTACTAGATAGAACAATAGTGCGAGCACTCTATTGATCACCTTGATTGAGTGAGGATGAGGTTGTTGTATACTTATATGTCGAAGTGACCAAAGTAAAAATCTCATGTCCACTAAAAATCTCATGCCCACTTTACCTATTTAATATCAGTTAAACTAGTGATCTGACTTGACACTTGAGGTGTGGGCTTGTCACGAGATCCCAGGCATTTTGCGGGGCAATTTGTCCAAACAAGATCATCACGAGTGATGAAACTAAGGTATGTACAATATTCATTTAGTGATGTGCTCTCAGGAAGAGAGAGGAAATACCATTGCATGTTGCCTCAGGACTTGTGCTTGGACCGGGTGTAAGGAGGTTGATAATCATATTTTTATTATATTTTATACCATCATTATCTATTTCATTTAAATAAAAATATCACTAATAAATGTTTTTTATCTTAATTGTAGGTTAATGAAGGATTAATGAATAAAAACCTAAAAGAATCAAATTCCCTAATTTTCTACCTTTTATTGAAGCCCAAATATAAAGACAAAAGAAGGCCCAAGAAAGCTTAAGGATCCATAAAGAAATCAGGTCAAGAAATTATTAAAAACTAAATCTATTGTAAACTAATCGGTCGGCCAATCAATTGGCCAATCGGGCGGCCAACCGATTGGTTCGTAACAGAAATTATTTTATGGCTAAGATTTAATCCTTAATCTCAAAGTAATATTTAAGGGTTCTCATTCATTGATGTATGCTTTAAATAGGGTAGAGGGTGAAGGGTTTGAGTGTGAAAATTTTTATTATAACTTTATTTGGAGGGAGGGTTACTCTAAATTGAGAAGACCTTTCAAAATTATAACCTTGTTGCAATTAATAAAAGATTTTTTTACCACTTTATATATTTTTTCTTCTCTTTGTTTGATGATGAAGATGAAGATGAAGATGAATGTTTGCTTTAAAGAGACTAGAACCCTCTCGTTGTGTAAATTTTCTCTTTTATCTTTTATTTTTTTTAATATTTTCTTTTCTTGTTTTAGATATTCAAGATGTTAGAACCCTCTTGTTTTAGATTTATTTTAATACCTTATAGAGTAGATTTACTTTTATATCTTTATTTTTTTGTATTTTATACTATAGATTTATTTTCTTGCATAGTTTAAATTTTTTTTTCTTGCATCATTCTCCAAGAGGATAGAACCCTCGTGGAAATTAGTTTTTATTTTCATTATTTTTCTCTCATTCTCCAAGAGACTAGAAACCTCTTAGGAATTAGTTTTATTTTCATTCTTTTCCTTTCATTCTCTAAGAGGCTAGAACCCTCTTAGAAATTTGTTTTTATTTTTATTCTCTTCATTTTATTCTCTTTAGTATAGATTTTATTGTTTTTATTTTCTAAAATGTGAAACTAATCATTGTAGGAATTCTAGTATTGTATGAAACTAGTTTGATTTCTTTTATAATTTGTGAATTATTCTCTTGTGTTTTTATTTTCTCTCATTCTCCAATTTTGATTAATTCTTACAACACCTTCCTCGTGGGATTCGATAATATTTTATACTATAACTTGATGGTTGTACACTTGCAACTTAGGTTATTATTTAAACCCCTACCAAGTTTTTAGTGCCGTTACCAGAGAAGGTGCTTGTAATTAGAACTTTTCTATTTTAGTTCTTTAATTTGTGTGTTTTCTTGTGAAGAAACCACTTTGAAGATTGAAGATTGAAGATTTACTTTTGGTAACTCTTTTTTTAGTATTTTCATTTCCACTCTTTTATCTAGTTTCTTACAATTAGAGACAATTAAGATCTAAATTTTTTTTGTCAACTGTAATAAAATTCACCATCCACTTGGACATTTACTAACAAGATAATAAACTCAAATAAGAGCTCTCATTCTCACATTTGTTTGATTGTTAACCCTAATTAAAAATTAAAAAGATTTAGCATCATTTTGTAGTTGCTTTTAATTCCTATAGTTGCATTGCATATAATTAGTAGGAATTCACCCAAATGATTTGAGCATCTTGATTTGACATACACTTAAAAATGTTCTTAAAGGCAAAAACCCCCCTAATCACGATAAGGTGAGAGATTTCATCATACTTTTCTTAGCCAACAAATCATTAATTTCTCACTATACAAACCCAAGCCTTTTAAAACTCATTAGACGTTGATCCCTAAGGACTCAAGCTCATTAAAGAACAGGAAATCCTTAAGTAAACCGGTTTTAAGTTTACTTGAATCCGTTGGTGTCTAAGCAAGGTTTAAGGGCTGCGTAAATCGCTCCGTAAGGAACGAGATACTTAATTGATCTTTGATCTTCCTCTAGTGCTATCCTTACCTAGCTAACTGACCGAGTAAACTTCAATTTTTTACTAAAGAAGTTTTTGGTTAGGAGCTAGTCTAGTTGAGTCTAGGCTTAACCTTGTTAATTTAAAGTGATTAATATAAAGTGATTTTTTTGATTTATTTTAGTTAGTTTTTCCTTTTTCTTCTTCTCATTATCTTTTAGATCTTTTATTTTTTTATTTTTCCCTAAAAACCTAACGTTTATATTTTTTAGAATTTTCTTAATTAAAAATTATAAAAAAATTGTTTCGGTATATGCAAATTTGTGTCAGGGATAATACCAATTATTTAATTCGTGTTGAACCATCTTTTAAAATGGCTAATCCATCCATTCTTTAAGATATGTGCTACCCAACTAGAATTGCAATCCTATCATGCATTAAGCTATCTAATGCCAATGGAACTAATTTAAGCTTAGATTGCATTATATAAACATGCTTCCAAAATTTGTAGGAAATAAAACAGAAGACACTTGTATTTTTATCTCTGAGTTTGAGGAAGTTTATCTTATGATTAAGATAAGAGAGCTATCTAAGGATGCAACTAAACTTATATTTACTCTTTTTTGTTCTTAAGGACAAACCCAAGAAATGGTTGTATAACTTACCCACAAATTCTATCTCAACTTGGGGTGAATTTGGCACCATTTTTAAAGATAACTTTTCCTATCCACATAGTGGTTAAGCTGACAAATAGCATTCATAACTTTAAGATAGTCCCAAAAGAGCCATTCTAGAAGTATTTTAACAGGTTTAAGGATCTTCTTATCTAATGTCCTGACTATGGTCTAAAAAAGTGGCGATTATGCCAAATCACTTATAAAGGATTGAATTATTCTCCAAAAGTTTCCTTATAATCGATGTGTCAATGAGATTTCATGAAGAAAAATGCTGATGAAGTTTAGAAATTTTTAGAGAATTTATCCAAGAAAACCTTGCAAAGGGAACACTGTGATGACATAGTTTCATGGGTTTTCCAACCTAAATCTAGTAGTCTTTCGTTAGAGTCAAACATAGCCTCTGAAGCAAAGATGGATACAATCCTGTGCAGGTTAGAAGCCTTAGAAATTAAGGAATGAGCTTCATCTCAACCCAATCAAGTTTGTGCCTCAGGTTGTCATAACTGTTTTTCTCCAATTCATGTTTCAAAAGAATGTCGTCTCTTGGGAAATAATTAACCACTAGATCAGGTAAATGCTGCATTCTAGCGTCTCGTAAAATAACCCATTTTCTCCAACCTATAATCCAGGCTGGAGAAATCACCTAAATTTTGTATGGAATCAGAGAAGCTACTTCAGACATCAAAACTTCACTCCCACTTCAACTCAACAATCTCCTAAAAGGAACACAATTTCCTTTCAGCTCTCAAAATAATTTTCAACAACCAAATCCGTCGTATCCAAATCAGTCCCTCATCATCAATCTGTAAATCATATTCCTCTAAGTTCTGATCATGACAGATGTCTCAATATTTTAGAAAAGAGTTTGGAGACCATGATTAAAGCCTCCACACAGACCTCTAACTTATTGACTCAAACATCTAACACTTTGAATTTCTTTATACAATAAACTGGACAAATGCTCAACTCTAACACCCAAGCTATAGCTAGGTTAGAAACTCAACTTGGTCAACTAGCTAGTGCTATGAGTGAGAGAGGGAGAAAGGAAAATTTCCGAGTGAACTCGTGCCCAACCCTAAGGACATTGAATCAAGTTCAACCTACCAAGCTCAAGTGCATACAATCCATTCACTAAGGTCAGGAAAGCAGGTCGATAATCAAGTTAGCATGCCTCCAAGTGAGACTCTTGAGCCTGAACAAATTCTCTCTCCTTCTGATAACTCTATTCAGCAATCTCCCCCTTTCGGAGACCAAGAGCCTGAACCCAAACCCGAGCCTACTTTTAATTGGTTTAAACCAGTTGATCTATTCCAAGATAGATTTAGGCCTAGGAAAAACTCCCCTCAGGAGGAGAAAATCCTAGAAACTTTTAAGCAGATTAAGGTCAACATTTCTTTTTTAGATGTAATTGAACAAATTCCTTCTTATGTAAAAATTTTGAAAGATTTATGCACTAATAAGAGAACAATAAATGTTTTGAAGAAAGTCTTTTGACTTTCTTACTGCCAATATCAGTAATATGCTCTCAAAACCCATATCTTTGAAACATAAGAATCCAGGTTGTCCTGTCATCTCGTGTGTCATTAAAAATACCTTCATTGATAAGGTACTTTTAGACTTGGGGCTAACATCAAATTGCTTCCTTCTTTAGTCTACCAGCAACTAAGTGTAGGAGAACTCAAACTAACCGGATACACTTTACCGTTAGCTGATAGATCTGTTAAAGTTCCCATGGGTGAGATAGAGGATGTTCTGATTTAGGTTAGAGATTTTATTTTTTCAGTGGATTTCATAGTCTTAGAAACACAACACATTTCCAATCCCAAAGATTAGATACTAGTCATTTTAGGAAAATCGTTCTTAGCCACTTTTAATGCTCTAATTAACTGTAGAACTGGTCAAATGAAACTATCCATTAGGAATATGACTGCTGATCTCAATATTATTAATCTAGGGAACTAGCCAACTAATCAACTTCTAGAAATAAATTACATTCATAAAAATTAATTGAAGAGATAGAAGAAGAGAATGTGTCACATCTAAGTTTTGAGAAAATCTTTGGTGTAGAGCTGAAGATATTAAAAGAAATAGGATCATGTCAAATCTTTCTGAACAAAGAAATTGTGTTTAATACATGTTTCTCTAATCTTATTTTTGTAGAACTATTTACTAATGAACTTAATCTCCTAGAAAACAAACAATAACCAAATTTGAGGCTTGAGAAAGTTTTTTAAAGAAGAACTAGTTGTGTTAAGACGAACTTTCATTAATAACGAATCTAAGTTCAAATCTGAGGCTTTCAAAATACATAACACCATTGATACCTACCTTCAATTGCTGCAAAAATTATTAAAACCTTTGGAGTACACAAAGTTTAGACACTTTTTTGAGTTTATCATTCTAGATTTCTTCAAAACCAGAGGAAGAATATTTAGCAATAAGGTGGGATTTGATAGAGAATATGAGTTTATAATGTCGAATTTGTCATTATGCATCTTCACATTTTGTCTGATAATAATACAAATAATAGAAAGAATTTATTCTTCTCTCATTTTAGAGTTTATTGTTCTTTTGAAAAAAATAAAAGAGAAAAAACAAAATGAAAAAAAGATAAAACAAAGATTTAAAAAATGATGATGCAAAATAATAATAATAATAATAATAATAATAAGTTTGACTTCATCCTCCTCATACCAAAGGTAATTTTAGATTTTTATCATTTCACCATTGTTCTAGGTCGACTGAGCAAATGTAAGTACTTTATTTATTATCTATTTTATTTTATGCATTATAGAGTTTGCATTGAGGACAGTGTAAAATTTAGGTGTGGGAATGGGAACAGATTAGCTTTTTTCTTTTTATTTTGCTTTATTCCTTATTTTTGGTTAGAAATTTCCTTATGTTTTTCTTAAATTTTATTTAGTATTAAGAAAAGGAGAAAGTAAAAATTAAATTGTTAATTTGATCGAGTTAAAGCATAATTAATTTAATTGATAAACTTCAAATTTTCTAAGTCTTAGTTAGTTTTAGACTCAAGTTTACCTTCTATAATAACTCTAAATAAATTTATTAAGAAATAATCTTCAAAGTGGTATACTTTATTAAAGTCTAACTTAGACTTATAATTAAAATAATAAAATATTTGTATGCTTAGCTTAGAGTAGAAAATAACTTTTCAAGATGTCGTAATCTT
Source organism: Asparagus kiusianus (assembly GCA_022839385.1). Taxonomy (NCBI): domain Eukaryota; kingdom Viridiplantae; phylum Streptophyta; class Magnoliopsida; order Asparagales; family Asparagaceae; genus Asparagus; species Asparagus kiusianus. The sequence goes on from BQKN01065401.1 coordinate 670,459, forward strand.
AATATCTTCAAGATACACATACACATACACACACACATTAAAAAACTAACTTTGTAAAAAGAAGAGTGTGAAAAATAGGCACCAATAAAAGTTCTCTTGAAATTGAAGGTGCATGGTTCTATCTTACTAAGCCTACGTTGAACGAGTAATTAAGCTCAATGAGTATTTTCATACTTAATGACCTAAGCCCAATTGAGTTAGCATTCATTGGCCAAAAACTCGTTAAATGGCCACTTAGAATGCTCGACAAAGTAGAAAAAAATCACCATGCAATGAAGAGTGAAAAAATACTAACAATGTTTTTATATATATAATTACATTTGTATATAAGTTCTTGAAAAATAATTTTGATTAAGAGACTTAAAATTTATTTAAAACAAAAAGTTATTTTGTTCTTTTCAAAACTTTTAATAAAATTTCTAATTTAGACTTGGTTTAGTATAATTATAATGAAAAGATTTTCTAAGAAATTTACTTTGGAGTTATACATAAAAACGTTGTCATGAATGAAAACTAGCTATAATTAGATTGTTTAAGGTATTAAGTAAATTAATTATTCACTTACTTTTTTAAATTGGCAGCTTAATAGAATTTTGTGGGTATATTTACTGCAAACCCTCACGAGACTATAACTTATCCTCTAGGGTAATCTAGGGGTTTAAAGGGTATGTACTAAATACAACCGCGATTCTTGCGAAAGTGAGTTAGGATTTTAATTTCTATCCTTTTTATTTTCTTTTGAGGACTAACAAAAGTTGAAGTGTAGGGGTATTTGATAATCATATTTTTATTATATTTTTACCATCATTATTTATTTTATTTAAATAAAAATGTCACTAATAAACATGTTTTATCTTAATTTGCAGGTTAATGAAGGATTAATAAATAAAAGCCCAAAAAATCAAATTTCTTGATTTTCTACCATTTGTTGAAGCCTAAATATAAAGACAAAAGAAGACCCAAGAAAGCTTAAGGATCCATGAAGAAATTGAGTCAAGAAATAACACAAAATCAAATATGTTGTAAACCAATTGGTCGGCCAACCAGATTGGCCAACCGGTCGGCCAACTGATTGACCAACCTATTGGCCAACCGATTGGTCATCTGATTAGTTTTCAACTGAAACTATTTTATGGCTAAGATTTAATCCTTGATCCTAAGTAATATCCAAGGGTTCTCATTCATTGTTGTAGGTTATAAATAAGGGTAGAGGGTGAGGGGTTTGAGTGTGAAAAGTTTTATAATAACTCCATTTGGAGAGGAGAGTTATTCTTAATTGAAAAGACCTTTTAAAATTGTAACTTTATTCTAATTAATAAAAGAATTCTTTTTACCTCTTCATATTTTTCTTTTTCTTATCTTTGTTTGATGATGAAAATGATGATGAAGATGAATGTTTGTTTTCAAGAGGCTAGAACCCTCTTGTTATGCAAATTTTCTCTTTTACATTTTATTTTCTTATAATACTTTCTTTTCTTGTTTTAGATATTCAAGGAGCTAGAACCCTCTTGTTTAGATTTACTTTAATTTCTTTTAGGGTAGATTTACTTTCATGTCTTTATGTTCTTGTATTTTATAGTATAGATTTATTTTGTTGCATGATTTAGATTTTATTTTCTTACATCATTCTCCAAGAGGCTAGAACCCTCTCAGGAATTAGTTTTTTTTTCATTCTTTCCCTCTTATTCTCTAAGCAGCTAGAACCCTCTTGGAAAGTAGTTTTTATTTTGATTCTCTCTAGTTTAGATTTTATTGTTTTTATTTTCTAAGATGTGGAACTAATCCCTGTAGGAATTCTAAAATTATATGAAACTAATTTGATTTCATTTATAATATGTGAGTTATTCACTTGTGCTTAAAATGATCATGCTTAGGATAATCAACTAGAGAACTAATTGGTAGAAGAAGAATTTGATAATTTATACTTATCTTGAGTGGTTTGATAGGTTATGCTTATGAATTCTAGAATTACTATCTAGTTGTTATTCTATTCATGAAAGTTAATGTTACTTGGATGATAATTTGATAGGTTATGCTATTCTTATGTGGTTTGATAGTCCATGCTTAATAAATCTAAAGTAAAATATGATAAAAAGAGAATAATTCATAATCTATAAGTAAAATTGGCTAGTGGATTCAATTCTAGATTCATTATATCTCTAATTGAATCCTCAATCTTTTGCTTTCTTGATTTTCCTCTTCATTTTTAATTTCCCCTTATTTGATTCTTGATTTTATTTTTCTTTATTTTCTTCTTTTTTTCTCTCCTCTCAATCTAGTTTTGTTTTATTTGTATATTATCACATCCACTCTCTTTATCTCTCCACAACCATCTCTATCATGCCCAATTGTCACACACACAACTTAAGAACCAATTTTGATTAATTCTTACAACTCCTTCTTTGTGGGATTCGATAATGTTTTATATGGTTGTGTACTTGCAACTTAGGTTATTGTTTGAACCATTATTAGAGGTCAAGGGATGGATCCTTGCTCTATCGCTTTGTGTGCCCTTATAATTGACTATCAGTGATGGAGGATAGTCATTCTGCACTTAGAGACACTGGGTTGTCTGAGAAGGCTATTATGAGCATCTGTTACTTTGACTACTCTTTCCTCTTGCAATAAGACAATACCGCACATAAGGGTAGTGTCTAGAAAGCAGATGATTAACATGCTCAACTATTCAATACCAGAGGAAGATCGATTTACATGTCTACTGATTGTATCGTAAGGCCAACTCTTATTTATTATCGGGGGCATTATGTAAGAGTGCGATGAATCTAGGGCAAACCACGGTGCTCTTGTATGCTTCGTGGGATCGAAGGTACTTGGCAGACATGGTTGATCAGATGTGGAGTACGAGATACTGCACACTTACACTTTTGTTTGTATATATATGTTTATTTTTAAGGAGGTCCTTGTCTCGGCTCTAACAAATCTTGCTGTAAGGCTACCTGCTTACAGGTTCTCAATGGTCCATGCTGCATTAACAATATATGGATACATATTAATAAGGAAGGAGAATCTCAAGGAGATTTTGACCCAGGGAGTCAACAATTCAGGGAGCTATAAACAACACCTACTCATTTGTGCAAGTGGGAGTGTGTTACCATATTAGGAAGGCCTACCCAAATTGAGTAGATGGTTAGGAGGTGAAAACCGGTTTTATTACACCTGGGTTTCTAAACCGATTTGGATTGGGGTTTGAGAGTATA
>BQKN01065401.1:674076-691316 GCA_022839385.1 Asparagus kiusianus
GACAATTCCGTTATATATATATATATATATATATAACGGAATTGTCTAGCATTTTCATTTCACCAAATGCATGACCATAAATTCACAAATGTCTCAAGAACTCATGTTTAATCCTCATCCAGTATAGTAATAGGTAATACACATGCCAATATTTATTACATGTCTCTTATCAAGTTACGTAAGTTACTAGTTTAATAGCAAAACTGCAGTTAATTGGATGGAAACTAGGGAATTCTCAATTTCAGATCCTCGTCACAAAAATTTCTGGAATCCAAGATGAAAACTAAGGAGAAAATATCAAGTAGAGACTGTCTATAGCATTAAATGTGCATTTAATAGATGTCAATTCTTAAGAGAAAATATCCAATGGGGATGGTCCATGGCATTACATGTGCACACAAAAGATATCAACCATTGAATCTGTACACAAATCTTGAAATCCAACGATCAAGGGATTGACATTTATTTGATGCACATTTAATATAATGAATCTGGGTGCACTTGATATTGGCCCCAATCGTTAGATCCATGCACGAATTCCAAAATCCTATAATCCAAATACTAAATTTATTTGATACATGTTTGATGCTATGAATATGAGTACACTTCATACTATTTCAAATGGAATAAAATTTTAAGCACGATATCATTATAGAATATGGATGAACAGCTGAAGATTTCATGTTTGGATCCTTGCAAGCATTTTTTTGATGTTATCATCCCTTGTATCTCTGCGCACTATTTTTAATTCTATATTGTTGTTAATTCTATTTATTATTATGGGAAATCATTCAATGAATCTGGTTTATAACAATAATAACGCATCAAATGAGTCTCAACTCTTGGAGCTAAACTTGAGATTTGTGTATTGATTAATGTTTTTATTTTTTCTTTGCTACATGATGAATATCATGGATCAGTTCCGCCGACGCTTTCTCCGTGAAGAATGGTTGGGATGGTGGTTAACCAATTCATAGGTTGTGACGGACGAATGCAAAGTTGTTAGCATTAAATTTCCATGTGATAATGTCTATGGGTTGGTTGGTTAAATCGGGTAAACTAGAGCATTATCCTTAATTACATAAATGGTATCAATAAATTTCCATGTGACAAATGTCCATCGGCCGGTTAAATCGGGTAAACTAAAGCATTACTCTTACTTCGTGCTAAGTACTCTACCCTGGTTCTTTAGGTAGAAGTCCTTTGGAAATATAAAAAAAAAATTCTTGCTTTTCTTTTTTCTGTATCCAGATGTTAAAATAAACTTTTTAGTTGCAAGAGAAAATTCTAAATTTGGTAGGTAAATAGTAATAACCATAGGTACTCATTATCTCTTCCTTCACAAACATTTAATAGAAATTAGTCAATAGATCATTTGCAAGTTATGGTCTATAAAGATACATAGTCAATTATTTCTCTTATTACATGTAGTTTAACATTTTGAATGACGTGTAAACCAACATATATAAACTAAATGATATCAAAACAATCAGTACGAGCACAAACTTAATACTTGTATTCAATTAGTTTATAAGAAAAATTCAATGACATTAGTTTATTTTGTTATAACTATAAACTTCCGAAAAACGCTTGAAAGGATTGCTTGCAGCCAAATAGATTACAAACCTTTTTTTTCAAAAAATAAAAATAAAAATAAAAATAAAAATAAAAATAAAATACGACTTATAATGTTTTCATAAACCAATAACTTAGCTAGATAACACTTAAAAGCTTGAGTAGTTGGCCCATAACTGTTATGTTACGCTATTAGTTTCACCAACCAACGATCCTTTTACGCTTCTTGCAATAACCACGTACACGCTATACTCTCTATTAGTTTCACCAACCAACGACCCTTCTACACATCTTGCAATAACCACGCACGTACACTAGGATCATGCATGCTTTCGAATTTGGCTTATAATCTGTTTGGTTTATAGTTTAAAAATGAAATGTAAGCCAAGTGGATTATAAGCTAAAGTGTTTGGTTAAAAAATGGATTATAAGTGGCATCCAGTACTAGGAGAGTGTTTGGCAAATGGGTGGATTATAATTCATTATTGTTGTCAAAATAATCAAAAGGGACACATGCTTTGAAATTCTCTAAAATGTTGAAGGGTAAGCTAGTCATTTACTTGGTCAAACAACCCAGTTTATAAGCCACCAGAAAAATAAACTAGGTTGAGGTAGCTTAATTTTTTTGACTTATAAGTGAATATAAACCAGTTAACAAATATGTTTCAATGGCTTATAAGCCACAAAAGTAGCTTATAAGCGACTTTGACCGGTTCTCAAACACGCTCTGAAACTAAGTGGATGCCTTGCTTTCTTTCTCATTCACATGTAAGTACATATTACAGTATGTCTGATCTATAAACTTATGATATGGTTGGGCCATAAGCTTATCATAAGCCTGGAGTACAATATTTACCTAAAATGAAAGATATAGAGAATAATAAAGATACACAAAATATCTTCAATATTCCCTTTCAAGTTGGAGCATGGAGGTCTATAATGTGTAAGTTGGAAAGTATATTGCCAAAACGATCATGACCTAAATCCTTAGTGTAGATATCTGCTAGCTGATCCGAGGAAGCAATAGGTGTAGTAACAAAGTCCTTGGACTTGCTCCTTTCACGAACAAAATGACAATCTACTTAATATATTTGGTGCATTCATGAAAGACCAAATTTGCAGCAATGTGCAGAGTTTTCCTATTATCACAATATAAAGTAGCCAGGCTAGAAGTGCAGACCCATAAATCACAGAGTTAATGGCGCAACCATGTCATTTCACAAGCGGTGGTCGCCATAGCTCGACATTCTAATTTTGCAGAGGAGTGTGAAATGCCATATTGCTTCTTGGAACGTCATGATATAGGTGATTTACCCAAGTAAAGAAAATAGCCCGTGGTTGAACATTATGTCATGGGGCAACCTGACCAATCTACATCACTATATGCAACAAGTATAAATGTACTACTAGTGGAAACTAAAATACCCCGTCCTGGGGAAGACTTTGTTAGGGTGCACGCCAACAAGAACGCCTCAAACGGAGATGCAAAACACACCCAAACGATCTTAGAATCATAGAATAAAACCAGCAAACACGAATTCAATCACAGTACTCACAGATATAACGTGGCCACTCTTACTGAGCTACTCCGCGGTGTAATGACGACGCATAATTCCTTTATATTCCTTTCGAGATTACAAAAGAAAAAGATAAAAGAGAACACCCTCTCTTGATTAAGATACTCTCCAAGAATTCTTACAAACTCTCTCTCAAGATCTCTCAATGATATTACTTATATATGTATCTTTCTCTTTCTCCCTCTGCTACTGAGATACTTTACAAGTCAGACTTGGGGGGTGGGTATTTATAAGTTTTCTCATGGGGGTAGGTGAACACTATTTGGGGTAGGCGAACACTGTAGCAGGGGATATGTGAATACTATTTGGGGGTAGGTGAACACTGTAGCATGGGGTAGGTGAGAAGACTACCCATATAGCCTCAATGTTCTCAACAATCTCCCACTTGAAGAGTCTTCTGAACGAACTATGTTTCTTGGTTGCATCATCAGGATGTCTTGTATCTTTGACGTCTTGCACGACCCTTAACGTTCTCAACAGAGGCCATATGAGGTTGCACCTTCTCGAGCGGAACTGGCTTGGTTAGCATATGACCGGTTGGATTGTACCTCGTATCAATCTTTACAAGCTTGAACTCGTTCCTACTTTGCCATCTCCGTATGGCATGATGTTTCACGTCAACATGCTTGGTCTGAGTATGGAATACGTCGTTCTCTAACAAGTGAATGACATTTTGACTATCGCAGTGGATGAAGTATTTCTCAATGCTTACCCCAAGCTCGAGAAGAAAAGCTTTCAACCATAGCAACTCCTTTGCTTCCTCTGCTACCGACGCGTACTCGGTTTCGGTTGTCTACATAGCCACAATATCCTATAACCTGGATCTCCAACTTATCTCTCCACCACCTAAGATGAAGATGTAGCTGCTCGTGCTCCTTCTTGAGTCTATGTCCCTGGCGTAGTTTGCATCACAAAAGCCCTCTAACTGTAAATCCGCACCGTCGTACTCAAGATAACGGTCGGACGAGCATCTCAAGTAGCATAGAAGCCACTTGACCGCACCCAAGTAGTGCTTTCCTGGATTTCTCATGAAGCGGCTCATAACTCCCACTCCTTGTGTAATATCTGGCCTCATACACACCATTGTATATATCAAACTCTCGACGACAAATCCGTATGGTATGTTGGCCATGAACTCATGCTCTTCAGCAGTCTTTGGTGCTTGGGGTCTTCGATAGCTTGAAATAGCTCGCAAATGGCGAGCCCACCGGTTTAGCTTTCTCTATGCCAAACTTTTCAAGAATTTTCTCAATATAGGCCTTTTGAGACAATCTCAGCCTACGTAATGATCTGTCTCTGATGATCATCATCCTAAGAATCTAGTTTGTTGGACCCAGATTCTTCACCTTGAAGCACTCGGAGAGACGCCCCTTGAGTTCCTCAATGCGGGTTGTTATGGTAATTTACCGTCTAAAGATGAAGATTGACTGATAGGTTTAAAAAGGGCATGATCCAAACCAGCTTAGAAGCCCAAAAGCCCAGCCAAGAGCAAGTCTATCGGCCAGCCAAGCAGACGAGTCATCTTTTGACCAAGGGTCATCATTACCGACTCGAAGTGCGGGATTAGTTGGTCCCTCGTAATTAAGATGACTCCTCGAGCAGACGTCTCGACCATACACTTGGCCCAAAGCTCACTCGACTATCGGGTCGACAAATCATAATAATGACTCACAAGATCAACCCGCCTCGACTAAAGGGATAAGATCTGACTAAGCTCGCTTCAGATGTCCATCGGCACTACAGCATTGATCAGTCATATCGAGATCTCCGCTCTAACAAATCCCATGCATAAGCCGTTTATTCTCCTCACAAGTCGCTTCCTAGAGATTGCCATGATGCTCTTCTCGGCTCTAATAGTTTCCCTTCCAATCACCGATCGCCATCTGGAGGGGGGAGGATGACCAAGTAGCTAGCCTATTCTCTGCCCTGCCTCATCTGTCAAATCCAGGATACTAAGAAGACATTTCTCTCCTGTACTTGAATGACTTTCCTTCCAATCGTCAATCTACATCTGGAAGGAGAAGGATGACTCAGAAGCCTGTCTGTTCACTCCTCAAACCGCCTCCTGTGCATAGTCAAAGCCAAAGATCAAACTCTCAGAGGCAATGGGCTATAAAAGGAGGAAAAGAAGGTAACGAGAGGAGGTAGATCTTTTTTGCTGCTACTTCACTAAAGCTCTGATTTTTTACCTTTGTAAAAGAGAACTAATAACTCTCAAAGAGTATCCTCTGATGACCTCAATGGCCCAGGGACTCTTCCTCAAACCCCACTCAAGCCCATTAGCTGACTTTACCATCGGAGGTACCATGGGAAAATGAGCCCTGCCCTCCCATGGGTTTCTCCTTGTTTGTGAAGAAGGATCGGGAATTCTCATCTAAGGATCAGGCATAAAGTCGGAGGAGGAGTTGGCTCCATCTCTCATCCTCTTCCTATTCACTGCCAGCGCGAAGACCAGAACCGCAACCCCCTTGACTGTATGATATCATACATCAATAGTTTGGCGTCCACCGTGGGGGCACACTCTCTTCTTTAAGAAGGCATACCTAATTCCAAACAGGGGCCCGATCTTGTGCATTCTTGAAAAATGTCACTGGAATCGCACTATTCAAGCTAAACAAAGCCCGAAATTACATCATTCCAGCTAAGGAGGATATGCCTATGGCTATGAAGAGCCAACATAGGCGTAACCCTCAAGGGCTCTAACAGCTTTCTGGAGAGTATTTGCCAAGTGGAACCTAGAAAGCCCTCTTGGAAAAAACACACCACTATGTTGTTTGTCTGACTTGAAAATGAAGTGCAGGCTCCCTATGGCCGCCACAGATAAAAACCTCACCGTTTGGATAGCCAAGAGGCCTAGGGTTAGATCATAAACAGAACCCCAAGGATTATGATCAGATCCAGTTTCGCTCAAACTCCTATTAGCAATAGCTCACACAAGAAAGGAGCAGTCTGTGGCCAGCTACTCAGACCATCACCACCTTCAAAGGAGAGTCCTTCCTCACCAAAGATGAGATTGTGAAAAAAACTCGGGGAGCCACCTGACGGCTACCTCTTTAGGAAATCCGACCCTGGCCCCCAACAGCTATCCGAACCACCAGAGTCAAGGAAAGAACTGGTGGTCGAAGCATGCTACTCACATTCTCCTTACAAAAAGAAGGCTCCACCATCCATAGGATGGTCCGGTCGTTGCTACTCCTGGAATCCTCAAGGGGAAACGATGATCCCATCAAATTCCAGGAAACAAAGCATCAACATGTGGGGTTTTATCAACAAGAAGCCCCCCATCATAAAAGTTGCCTAGGCCTCTCCCTATTGAGCGTATCCTCCAAAAGCTCAATTAGTCGGACTCTGGCCATACAGCGCAACCAACAGTGGATAAGCAAGATTTGTTGAAAATCCTCGTGTCCACCGTTGACTAGCAAGGACCTCAGCAAAAACTCAAAGTTCAAAAAAGTCCTTGACTGATGAGATGGCGAATATGTCGATAGCTCAACAACGTCTAAGGCCAAACAACTTACCCTCAAGAGGAAGAGCAACCCCCGATTCTGGGCGTTCCTCAGTTTGGCAACAAAGACAACCAAAGAAGCAACAACTCACTCTCATCAAAACAAGTCTGTTCAAAGACGACATGAAGCAAGGAGCCCTGTTTCAATGACCCTGTCCCTAACAGAAAGCCATCTGAATAAGAAACAAAAGTTCGACACCGTTCGAATAATCAATATTGAAGAATTGTACTCCTTTATGTATTAATTCCAGTAATCAATAAAAAATGTCAAAAGAAAAGAAAGGCATCAAAGACCTAGCCGTCTAGGCAAACGACTTCTCAAGTCAGGCATAAAGCCATTGGCTCCTAATCTGGGTAAAACCAAGGCACAACGACTTCTCAGTCGGCATAAAGCCCTTGGTACCTCTTAATCTGGATAAAACCAAGGTACAACGACTTCTCAGTCGGTATAAAGACCTTGGCTCCTAATATGGATAAAACCAAGGCACAACAACTTCTCAGTTGGCATAAAGCCCTTGGTACATTCTCAGGGTAAAACCAAGGCACGACTTCTCAGTCAGCATAAAACCCTTAGTACATTCTCAGGGTAAAACCAAGGCACAACGACTTCTCAGTTGGCATAAAGCCCTTGGTACCATCTCAGGGTAAAACAAAGGCACAACGACTTCTCAGTTAGCATAAAACACTTGGCTCCTAATCTGGATAAAACCAAGGCACAACGACTTCTCAGTCGATATAAAGCCATTGGCTCCTAATCCGGATAAAACCAAGGTGCAACGACTTCTCATTCGGCACAAAGCCCTTGGTACCTTCTCAGGGTAAAACCAAGGCACGACTTCTTAGTTGGCATAAAGCCCTTGGTACATTCTCAGGGTAAAACCAAGGCACAATGACTTCTCAGTCGGCATAAAGCCCTTGGCTCCTTATCTGGATAAAACCAAGGCACAACGACTTCTCAGTCGGCATAAATCCTTTGGCTCCTAATCTGGATAAAACTAAGGCCCAACGACTCCACAGTCAGCACAAAGTCCTTGGCTCCTCATTAGGATAAGCCCAAAGCACAGCCCTAAAGACGATCTCAATAATTACTCCTCGACCAAATGAGGGAACGAGGATGTCGACACTTATCCCACATATGTTATCTAATCTACAAGGGTCAACATTATTCTTGAAAAGAAAGCGGAGTCACAACATGTTCAACTATTTCCTCAAGCATTTGCAGCTCTCAAAAGCAAAAGAAAGGAGAAATCATTTCTCATTCAAAAAAGAGTTTCATACATTCTTTACCAAAAGGCCCGATACGGCTTACAAAAAAATAGCAAACACTTAAAAACTCCTTCCTAAGGCTCAAAACCAGCACCCCAAAAATCCTTCCTCATTTTCTTCAAAGGCGTCCTGGGAGAACTCGGCTCCTCCGAGTCGGCCCATCTTTTACAAACCTCCATTGGTGAAGGAAGGACTGTCGCTTCAGAGTCGGAGGAAGACGAGGAGGCCCCTCTCATCTCTAGGAATTCCTCTCCGTCCAGAGCTCTAGACTCCTGAAGACCGAGGTGATGCTAGAGTTTCTCAAGATCTCTAGCCTAGAGATCACTAAGAGCCCTTGGAGCCAATACGTTCTCCTGCACTTCAGGCCAACCTGAGCAAGATAGTATAGCTTCAGCGCCGAACACCCAGACGAAGAACTTCTTCCATTTTTCATTTAGCTCGGGGAAATCGACATCCAACCAAAAATCACCCTGACAGTGGAAAAGATAGTGTGGGTCTCCCTCAATAGACCCCACACTAACCACGTGCCCAAGCAAACTGATGCTGGGCACTACTCCCGTCTCGGAGCAAGCGTCTATAAACGCTATGAAGGTATAAATAACGTGTGGGTAAAATTGGTAGAGGGAAACCCCCAAAGCCGCAAAAACCTCCCTGACGAAGGGATGCAGCGGCAGGCGCAATCCACATTGCAGATGTGCCAGATAGAGAGGCACTCAATCTTCGTCGTGCATATGCACTAGAGTAAGACTGTCCGGTGCCCCTATGGTCATGGTACGAGAAATATCATACTCGTCATGCAACAAGGTTGCCTCGTCCAAAGTCATTCTCGACCTAGACAGAAACAAGACCATAAGTTTCTTCTAGCGGTCATCTTGAGGAAAAGTCATAGTAAAATCTCTTAGGAGAAAAGAAGAATCAACAAAGAGAAATGTTCTTGATGAAGAGTGTTCTTTCAAAATAGCGTCAGGAATTATTTATAAGCCTCTGAAGAAGCATGCAGAAGGATCCAAGAGGCTCAATCTGGGAGCAACTAAGGAAGATCTATTTTGAAAATCGGAAACGAATCGCTCGAAAATGCCAACCGCCACTCGTAACTCACGCCAATAAATTAGCAAGTAAAGGCACCATTCACTCTACCTACGACGCTTCGTTTCCTCTAAAAAAGCAGTTCCCGATACCAACAGCATCAACCCATAGAAGATTGGTGGTTAGCAAGTTCTATGCCACATATCCAGCCACGATCAACTGGCTAAAAAATCTCAACACCCTAAGCAAACTCATATCTATTTCATTCGGACCCGACTAAAGTCAGCTCCAAATGAAAGGGGCCAACTGTTATGGTAATTTACCATCTAAAGATGAAGATTGACTGCATAGGTTTAAAAAGGGCATGGTCCAAACTAGCTTAGAAACCCAAAAGCCTAACCAAGGGCAAGTCCATCGGCTAGCCAAGCAAACGAATCATCTTTCGACCAAGGGTCATCATTACCGACTCGAAGTGCAGGATTAGTCGGTCCCTCGTAATTAAGACGACTCCTCGAGCAGACATCTCGACCATACACTCGGCCCAAAGATCACTCGACTACCGGGTCAACAAATCATAATAATGACTCACAAGATCAACCCACCTCGACTAAAGGGATAAGACCCGACTAAGCTCGCTTCAGATGTCCATCGGCACTACAGCATTAATCAGTGCTATCGAGATCTCCGCTCTGAAAAATCTCATACATAAGTCGTTTATTCTCCTCACAAGTCACTTCCCAGAGATCGCCATGATGCTCTCCTGGGCCCTAATAGTTTCCCCTCCAATCACTGACTACCATCTGGAGGGGGAGGATGACCAAGTAGCTAGCCTATTCTCTATCCTGTCTCATCTGTCAAATCTATGATACTGAGAAGACATTTCTCTCCTGTACCCGAATGACTTCCCTTCCAATCGCCAGTCTACATCTAGAAAGAGAAGGATGACTTAGCAGCATGTCTGTTCACCCCTCAAACCACCTCCCATGCATAGTCAAAGCCAAGGATCAAACTCTCAAAGACAATGGGCTATAAAAGGAGGGAAAAAAGGCAATGAGAGGAGGTAGATCTTTTCTGCTGCTACTTCATTAAAACTCTGATTTTTTACCTTTGTAAAAGAGAACTAATAACTCTCAAAGAGTATCATTTAAGGATATCAATGGCCCAAGGACTCTCCCTCAAACCCCACTCAAGCACACTAGCTGACTTGACCATCGGAGGCACCACGGCGGAAATGAGCCCCGCCCTCCCACGGGTTTCTCCTTGTTTGTGCAGAAGGATTAGGAAGTCCAGTCTAATGATCAGGCATAAAGTCGGAGTATGAGTCGGCCCCATCTCTCATCCTCTTCCTATTCACTGCCAGCGCAAAGACCAGAACCACAACCCCCTCGACTGTGTGATATCAGACATCAATATGGGCCAAGTTAGGCCCTACAATCAACATGTCATCAACATAATTCAAGAGTATCACATTGGATTCACCATACCTCTTGATGAAGCAGCAGTGATCTGTGTTGTATTTGAGAAAACGGTTCTCCTTCATAAAGTTCTCGAACTTCATGTATCACTATCATGGAGCTTGCTTTAGTCTATACAAGCTCTTGCGTAGGCGACACACGAGACCCTCCCTGCCTCGTTCCTCGAAGCCTACCGGTTGATGCATATAGATTTTTTCCTCCAAATCTCCATGAAGGAATATCGTCTTCACATCCATCTACTCTAGATGGATATCTCGAACTCCCACAATGATCAGCACAATTCAGATCATGGTCAACTTGACGACGGGAGAGAAAATGTCAGAATAGTCTATCCCTGCTTTTTGCTCATAGCCCTTCACTACAAGCCTCACCTTATAGCATCTCCGTCAATCGGCTTCATCCTTGACTCGATAAATCCACCGATTGTGAAGAGCCTTTCGCCCTCTTGGAAGCTTTACGAGCTCCCAAGTCCCATTCTTAATCAAGGATTTCATTTCTTCCTCCAAGGCAGACTCCCACTCACCCCAAGCTTTTCCAGTCTGCTGTACCTCCTCATAGATTTTTGGCTCAACACTGTCAGTTAGGAGAAGATAATTCATTGTGGAAAGGTACCTCACTGACACCCTCAGATTTCTTGGAGCTTTACGAACTGCAATCGACAGCTCTGTTGGATCCTGCTGTTGTGCATCTGTCATATTCTCTTGGTCTCCGTCTTCTATGCTAACTGGTACATCATCATCGTCCTTACTGTTAGCAATATCTAGGAAAAGAGAGGGAGATAGCTAACTCCCACTCACCTCTTTGGTCTTGTACATTGCATCCTCATGAAATACGACGTCATGATAGCGCGCCACCTTACGCGCATCGTGATCCTAGAAATGGTACCCATACTCATTTCCTCCATAGCCGATGAAAAAGAGCTTCTTTGACTTTGGATCAAGCTTTAGCCGGTCTGCAAGATTTGTCATGACATAGGCGTCATAAAAAACTCATAAGTGTTCTAGCTTCAACTTCTTTTCGGTTTAAGCCTCTTCAGGTATCCTATAACTAAGAGCCGCGGATAGCCCGTGGTTGATCAAGTATGTAGCAATATTCACAGCATCGGCCCAAAAACTCTAGGGTAATCCGAAGTGGATCCTCATACTTCTGGCGTGCTCCAAGATAATTCGATTCATATACTCCGTCACTCCGTTGTGTTGAGGTATGCCTGGAACGGTCTTCAGTCTCCTAATCCCATGGGATGAGTAGAAGTTCTCGAACTCCTGGCTGCAATACTCGTCTTCATTATCAGACTTTAGACACTTTAGCTTATTGCCTGTTTCATTCTCCACACAGGCAAGCCACTTCTTGAAGATGATGAAAACACCCATAGTTTTCTAGTAGCATCATTAATGAAAGAGACAAAGTAAAGAGAGTTACCAACAGATGGGACTTGCGTAGGTCCCCACATGTTAGTGTGCACCAACTCTAATTTCTGTAGTTTTGGAGTCGACCTGGTCTTGTTGAAGCTCACCTTCTTCTGTTTACCTAGGATGCAGTTCTCACAGAAAGTCAGATCGATCTTTCTCAGACCCAGAAGCCTCTCTCCTATGGCCATAATCTGCATCCCCTTCTTGTTCATATGGCCAAGTCGCTAATGCCAAGTCATGCAGTTGGCGGATGATGATGATGCTTGTCCTGTGGCAAGCAAGCGCTCAATCTTCCCATTGGCGATGTAGAGAGACCTCTCGCATTTGCCGTGTGCTACCACCAAGGCACCCTTGGACACCTTTCAGCTTCCCTGCTCGAAGGATACTCTGTAACTAGAGTCAGTCAGTTGCCTGACTGATATAAGATTTCACCTGAGGTTCGATACATGCCGAACGTCGTTCAACATCAAGGTGGACCCACCCTCCATCTTGAGGGTACAATTTTCCTTCCCGGAGACCTTGCAAGATCTATCATTGCTAAGATAGATTGTCCCCGAGTCCTTCTTCACGAACGATGAAAGCAACTTTTATTATGAGGTTGCAAGGAAAGATATGCCAGAGTCGATGACCCACGCATCGCTCTTTTCTTCAAGAGATAGGAGAAACACATCTGAATCCATCTCGTGCATAAGATTAGCTACACCATCAGCCTAATCATCCCTACTGATGCTAGAACAGAAGCTCAGCAGTCCCGTGGAAAGTGATCCTTCTTTCCATATCTAAAGCACTTCCCTTCACCGTAACCATTCGGGTCCAACCTTTTAGACTTTGCTCTGGACTTTGATTGGCCTCATCGTCCCATACCCTTCTTCTACGCACGCCCTCGTGCCGCGATACACAGAACACTCCTACTACTAGAGGCCTCAGTTCCTGAGACTTTGTAGTGAGATTCTTCATCTAGAATTGTCCTAATCACCGTATCTAGCTTCATCTTGTCATTGACATTGGCGTTGCTCACGCTATCACCACATTCTCCCATGAATCTGGTAGACAAGAAAGTAGTAGAAGAGCTTGGATCTCATTATCAAACTTGAGATCCACCGCACCAAGCTGTTGCACCACAGCCTAAAATTCGTTTAAGAAGTCCGCTATGCGAGCTCTTTGCTGCATCTTTAGATTGAATAGCTTCTTCATCATGTACACCTTATTTGAGGCAGGCGCCTTCTCATACAGCGCCTCTAAGTCCTCCATCAACTCCTTAGTAGTGGTTGCACGCGAGACGTTGTAAGTTACATGCTGATGAAGGTTGAGCCTGATGGTGGCAAGTGCTTTACGATCGAGCACCTTTCACTTATCGTCGTCTATCTTCTTAGGTTTCCTCGCCTCTCCTTGGAGGGGTAGGAAGAGATCCTTCTGCTACAAATAGTCTTCTATATGCATCTTCTAATACTTGAAAATTTAGCCACCGAACTTCTCAATCCGAAGCCTGTTATCTTCAACTATAGATTCCATGGTGAAATATTCCGTCTTTCCTAAACCGTATGCTATGATACCACTTGTTAAGGTACTCGCCAACAAGAACACCTCAAATGGAGATGTAAAACACACTCAAACGATCTTGGAATCACAGAATAAAACTAGCAAACACGAATTCAATCACAGTACTCACAGATATAATGTGGTTCACTCTTACGGAATTACTCCATGGTGCAATGACGTCGCCCAATTCCTTTATATTCCTTTCGAGGTTACAAAAGAAAAAGATAAAAGAGAATACCATCTCTTGATCAAGATACTCTCCAAGAATTCTCACAAACTCTCTCTCTCAAGGTATCTCAATGATATTACTTATGTTTGTATCTTTCTCTTTCTCTCTGCTATTGAGATACTTTACAAATCAAACTTGGAGGGGGGGGGGGGGTATTTATAAGTTTTCTCATGGGGATAGGTGAACACTATTTAGGGTAGGTGAATACTGTAGTAGGTGATATGTGAACACTATTTAGTGGTAGGGGAACACCGCAGCAGGGATAGGTGAGAAGACTATCCACACAACTTCAATGTTCTCAACAGACTTGATATAGTAGATAACACGTAGTGCAGCATTAAGATGGCGTTCCATAGAATCCTGCATGAATTGACTAAGGGTGTGAATAGAATAACATATATCAGGCATGTTAATCGTGAGATACAGAAGAATAAGGTGACAATACTACACTAGGTCAGAAATGCTGATCCAAAATCATGTGCCTAGTGATTGTTGTTCCCTGGGAAAGGATGCTGGGTGTGACCCAAGTAAGCCACTATTATGAAAAAAAAATCAAATGCATACTTCCTCTTGCAAAGTAGAATCGCAGCAATAGAATGTGTTATTTCAATCCCTAGAAGATATTTCAGGTCACCAAGATCCTTGGTTCGTAATTGGGAACCTAAACAAAGCTTTGAGGCAGATATCCTGCATCCAGTATTCCCTGTGTCACACCCCAAAATGCGCAGCTGATATTGAGATGCATGACAATAGCAACATGTGCATAAAGCACATGCTAAGCCTACAGTGCACTTCTATATTACAATAAACTTCATTTTAAAAGAAGTTTTATTAACAAATAAAGAAGTCTCAAAGCAAAACTACATTATCACAAGTTCACTCTAATGAGTCAAAAGACTCTTATTACATCTAGATAGTAGCATAACTAGAATAACTATAACTTCAACATCAAACACTCTAAAAGATTCTTCTCAGGTTCTAAAACTCTGAGGTTTGATAAAGCTATCTAATTTTCATCTGAAAAAGATTGAAAAACAACAGGGTGAGTTTACACTCAGTGAGCAGAAAACTTATCATTAGCGGATCAGACAAATTTAAGAATTAATCAATACTAAAATTTAAATGAGCTATCATCAAAAGATGATTAAGAAACACATAATATTTGGAATAAAATAAAATTTCAAGAATAGATGTCATATACCATAAAAGACTATTCACAAATTATGAAACAATATGAATGAACACTAAATACTTTTAAAACTCTAATTATCGATATAAATTCACAATTGCAAAACTTCCTCAGTTATCACACTAACACTACGAAAATTATAGCCCAGTAGCATGAGAATGTGCATTAAATCACTATAAGTCAATCCGGGGATAAAATATACCTAGCACTACTATAGGTTGCCCGAATATCACTTTACTTTTGTCAAAAAGGTACTTTAACACTGGTCGGTACATTTAATACCATATGGTAGGCTTAAACAAATTACTTCACTCCATAGTGGATTTCTAAGGATTTTTAACATTTAAAACACTTTTCTTTTTGATCAAAGTATCGCTCATAATTTTCACTTATACGAAAAGCATTATAAATGCTTAAACACAATTGCAAACTTTTCTCATATCAATTTCATGAAAATAGAATATTCATGAATCTAAACAAATAGATAATTTATTTTTGTCAAATAGAATTCTTTAATAAATGCATTTGAATAGTAAATTTGAAATGATATATTTTCATTAATCTCATATACTAACAATATTTATCTTGGAAAAGATAAATAGCTTTCACATTCACATTTGCTAAAAATTACTATAAATGAACAGACTAACATGTATGATCCATCATTTCTCTATACAAAAACAAAATTATCATTTAAATAACATAAAATAGAAAATAACCAATGAGAAGAATTCTACTCACCTCAAGAGATTTTGCAACAATTTGGAGATTCGTACTCGAAGAACCTATTCCTCGATCAAACCTATAACCATACAAGATGCATAAAAATTAAAGATCCTATACTCAAACTATTTTGGACATAAAACTAATATTTCTAGTTTTTAGGGGGTTTCTGAAATTTATTTCTATCCTTCTTTAAACAAAACTTGAGCCTAACAACAAAACTTTCTAGTCTAAGGGCTAAAGAATAATATTTTTCATCAAATTAATTCTCAACAAGGACATGCCTTAAAAGTTGAACTTAAAATTAATTTTGTACAACTTAAGGTCTCACAAATAATATTCTAGAAGTATACTTTTGGACTATAAATTAAATTCCAGAAACTCTAGGGGCTTTGAATAATTTTCACATCTTCTTCCTCTTACTTCTTCCATTATCACTACTTATGAACCCATATGGGTTTTCTTGGGTTCGGCGGCCATAGAGGTCACCACCGGCGAAAGTTAGGTCTAAGATTTGACCGGAGGTCACCAGACATCGCCGTAGTGACGCCAGTGGCCAGAAAAGGTACAATTATTATTATTATTATTTGAAATTAAAATAAAGAAAAGAAACAAACCTGTTAGAAGCTCTGATCTTTCTCCTTCTTCCCCTTCCCCGATCTCACTTCATTTTCGTTTCCTTTTTTTTTGTAAACTAAAGATTTTGGGGATTTTGGGTTTTATACAGTTTCTATGGCTTTTGGATTCATAACCGATTTGGGCATTGATTATACATGTTCAGTCACAAGGCTTTTGGATTTCTAACTCCCATATTAATTGTAAACTCCTTACTAACTTCAATTTAAAACTCTTTATTTGAAAAAGAAATAGTACTTTACATCCTCCCCACCTTAAATAAATTTTCGTCCTCGAAACTTTACATACATTAGTTGTGACGCCCCTGGTTTCACACAAGGCTGGTGAACCTAAAGATGTCAAATCTACCATGCATCAATACTGTACATAAACACGCTTCACCAATCACAACAATATTTTCTACTGGAATCAACTAGAAGTGCAGGACAAAACAGGAAAAATAATGGAATAAAAATAATAGATATGACATAGAAAAGATATCTCATAAATAAAAAGAATCATGCCTCAATTGAAATACACCTAATATATGAGATAATGAAAATGTCTCAAGAAGAGTCAACTAATAATAAACTAAGGCAAACTGCCTTTACAATATGAGTACAAAACTCTAATGTCTGAATAAAATATAAAATCTACTATGGAACATCTAAAAACTCATGTGACGGCGACTATGTAAGAACTCTATCATTCAGCAGCTCTCTGTATCTCTGTACTGCCTGAAAGAAGAGAAAATAACAAAAAGAACCACATAAAGAGCGTCGGAGTGCTACGGTAAGATCACCCCCATTCGCCCCTAGGAGAAGGAATGCTAGATGGAGTAGAGCCTCTATCTATTAAGCATAGTCTACCTAGATTCATTTTTCATGTATCTAACTAGAATTAACATTTAGAAACCTTCAACACAAGATGTAGTACGTCGAGCGAAATAATCCAAACAAGGAAACCCTCATGTATATACCATTGTCTCAAATTATAGATATCTAAACATTAATACCGAACTAAGAATAGACAACCTAATGAAATCAACAATTAGAAATCCACAACACGAGACTGGTACGTTGAGTGAAATAATCCAAATAAGGAAACCCTCA
>BQKN01065401.1:691416-709566 GCA_022839385.1 Asparagus kiusianus
CATATGTCTCAACTTACGAATTGCTAATCACTGATCCCAACTAAGAAGTAAAGAAAACAGTAAAGAAATATAAAGACATCATTACATCGTATTTATGATATCTTCCACAATCACTGGGGAGATAAAATAAATACTAAAATATACTCCCATATACTTTCAAGAGCAAAGTATCTCGGCCATATATCTCAAAGATGAGTTGAACTCATAACTAATATCCACCTAAAACATAGGCTATAAATCAACCATCTCAATGTCGGACTACCTTATAGGTATCCTGAGCTGTGTACATGACTCATTAGTCTCATCGTGATCTCAACATGTAGCCTGAGTGCGGGACGACCTACCATATAGGTATCCAAATAGATGGCTCACAAGCCTCATAAATAGATGGCTCACAAGCCTCATCGCACCCTCGTGCGGACGGACTGCTATACAAAGCATCCAAACCCGACTCAATGTCCTCTATATATGGAATATCAACACACTACCTCATGTAGCACTAAACTGAGCTCATCAACGATATCCATTTTATGTATAATTTGTGTATATTGGTATATCGACGCATTATCACATATAGTGTTGAGTTGTGCTCATCAACGATATCTAACTCGTGTATAACAACTTCTAATTCTGACATAAACAACCCAACTCTTGTCAAAACCCCCATTAGGTTACTCATGTGTATACAATAGCACTGTACTTGTATATTTGTGAACTTACAAGTAAGGAAGTGCGGCTCAAACATCGCAAACACATCTCAGCCAAAAAAACAAAACAAAACAAAACAAACTCAGAAAATCAACCTTAGTAGTCGACTACTAGACTGAGTAGTCGACTACTCCGCTATGAGAAAGTTTATGTATAATGAATTTTGAGACAGAGTAGCCGACTACTCATCTTAGTAGTCGACTACTCTGCATGCAATTGTAAACTGATATGCGCAAACAGGAATTTAACTAAACAACTTACACTTATGTAATCTCGAACAGGATTTACCCGATTTGCCTACATTAAACGGAGATTATCTTGATCATAAACAAGGAATTATCTTGGTTCAATTAAAGTTAACACCTTCACTAATAAATCTCTTCAATTAATTACATATAAGCAATATGATTATGAAAACATGATGAAAACTACACATGACAGAGTTATGTTTTTTTTTAAAATCTGATTACAAAGCCTAGATATCACAACCCTAGGTTTTAGCATGCTAATATACAATGAAACTCAATTAATTATCAATTTAGGGTTTTGTTCATAAGTTAAACTTAATTAATAGGTTTAAAATGAAAATAAAAATTAAACCTAATGATCATGGTCATGATCATATTTCTAATGTTAACAACAAGAAGAACATCCAATCTAAAATAGGATACATATCAATTATTAAAAACCTATCTTTTATCACATCACAATGAGAGTTAAGCATATAAACTTGAAATTAATACTTTAAATCATGAAATTACTAAGGATGCAGGAGTGAATGGAGATGATCTTGTTGAACCCTAGGGGGGGTGATTAGGGTCAAGAGGCTATAATTATGCAATAAAATTAAGGGAAGCAAAACACAATATGCAAATGCAATCAAAATAAAGGGGATAGGGTTAGGAATCGTTATCCTGTGACGCGCGATATGTTAACGAGGTTCGGTCCGCTGACCTACGTCCCCGCTCCCCACTCTCGAGGAGAAATCCACTACACAACCCGGTTTGGAAGCCGGAACTTCGTC
Organism: Asparagus kiusianus; assembly: GCA_022839385.1. Lineage (NCBI taxonomy): Eukaryota > Viridiplantae > Streptophyta > Magnoliopsida > Asparagales > Asparagaceae > Asparagus > Asparagus kiusianus. The sequence goes on from BQKN01065401.1 coordinate 693,149, forward strand.
TACATAGCGATTCCCTCACGATCTCACACTACACAATTGATCTCACTAGATCACACTCCCACACAATTGATCTACACAAGATCAAACTCTCAAATAGTAGAAATGGTGTAAGAACCCTCTCTTTACAATGTCCCTATGGCAAAGAGAAGATCACACTGAAACTGGGATGTGAAACACAAGAAAACTCAGACGAAAAACAGGTTTGAAAAATGAGCTCTGTAAAAACGTTCTCTGAAGATATTTTGAAAGAGCTGGGGACTTTTTGAGGAAGAAGAACATGAGTTTAAATAAGAGAAAACCAGTTGTCTAAACTCATAATCTAATCCCCTAAAATCTGGAACACAGACTGCAAACAATCTGAAAGAGATTGTGTACAGATGGCGCGGAAATCAAAAATAAAAGACCATTTCAAAACGCTTGGTGGTTGACCGTAAAAGTTCACGGTCGACCGCGATCCAGATCACAAACTGAGAAAACAAGCAGAGACTTCAGCGGTCGACCGCGACGGTCGACCGTGGGAAATCTCGAGCTCACGGTCGACCGCGGCGGTCGACCGTCAAACTCTCTGCTGCCCACTGACGAATGAACATAGGTGCGGTCGACCGTGGTGGTCGACCGCAGACTAATACATTCCAAAAACTGGTTTTTGACTCACTTAAAAATATTTGTAAAATATTCATTTGACTTCTGAAAATTGTGAAACTTTGTAAAATGTTTTTAATACTTAAAACAAATTGTTTAAAAAAGGAAATTTGCAAATAGGTCCTCATACTTATGAAAAATAGTATTTTATGAAAAACGCTCAAAACTATAAGTATGAAAACATGTGTGTGATATCCCAATAGCTTCAAGTGAAATCGATAACTCTTTGCCTACATTCTAGCACTAGAGAGAAAATAAAAACTAGCTAATATCCTCACATACAATTCTTAAGTCTTGATATAGCTAGAGTTGGATGAAGCTTCTATTAGAGTTTGGTGTTCTTGAAATAACTTTGCTTCATCACTATGCCTCCTCCTCCTTTGGATATCATCGTTGTAGCGCATATTCTATCCAATCCTTCATTAGAGGCACTAACAAACTTGATATATGAATTTACTACATTTGCACTCAATAAGTCATTAGTACCGAAAATGGTGGTTGTAAAACATCATCAAAATATAAGGGCTAATAATCTCCCCCTTTTTGATGATGACAACCAACCATTATATAAGAGCAAAAATAAATATAGCTTATAGATAGGTGCTCCCCCTATCTATGAGCTCCCCCTAAATATATGCAACAAATAAGGAGATTTCTCTCCTCCTTTGTCACCATCAAAAAAATGGGGTAAAGAGAAATGCATGTAAAATGCAACTAAACAAGCAAGCAAATAGAACTTTCACATATTGCATAAGCCTAAGCCATTTCTTATGCGACAAAAATCATCTTCACCAAGAAGCTTAGTAAATATATCCGCTAATTGAGATTTTGTGTCAACAAACACTAGAGATACATCTTGTCTCTCTACATGATCGCGTAAGAAATGATGGCGCACATCAATATGCTTGGTTCTAGAATGCAAAACCGAATTCTTGGAAATATTTATAGCACTAGTATTATCACAAAAAAATTTTATATTTTAAAAATTCAAATCATAGTCAACCAAGCTTTGTTTCATCCACAAAACTTGAGCACAACATAAGCCGGTGGTAATGTATTCCGCTTCCGTAGTGGACAATACAACGCAATTTTGTTTCTTGGAAGCCCAAAAAACAAGTAAATTTCCTAAGAATTGGCATGTTCCACTCGTACTCTTGCGATCTACCTTACATCCGGCAAAGTCGGCATCACAAAAACCATATAAATCAAAAGACGTGCTCTTTGGATAAAATAAACCAAGATTAAAAGTTCCATTAACATACTTAATGATCCTTTTAACCGCAATTAAATGAGATGCTTTAGGAGAAGCTTGAAAACGTGCACATGCACATACACTAAACATGATATCGGGTCTACTAGCGGTGAGATAAAGAAGACTACCTATCATACCTTGGTATAGTTTTTGGTCCACGTCCTCACCACTTTCATCCGCATCAAGCTTTACACTTGTACTCATGGGAGTAGGCGCATGCTTAGAATTCTCCAAATTGAATTTCTTCACCAATTCCTTAGCATACTTGCTTTGAGAAATGAATATCCCATCCTTAGTTTGCTTGACTTGGAGCCCGAGAAAGAATGTGAGCTCTCCCATCATACTCATCTCAAAATGATCTTGCATAACTTTAGAAAATTCATTGCACAAAGATTCATTAGTAGCACCAAAAATGATATCATCAACATATATTTGAACTAAAATGAAATCATTTTTTCTTTTTCTCACAAAAAGAGTGTTATCAATTGTTCCTTTTGAAAAACCATTTTCAACAAGAAAACTAGAGAGGTGAGCATACCAAGCTCTAGGAGCTTGTTTCAACCCATATAAAGCTTTTTGAACCCGGTAAACATGATTAGGAAAAACATGATCTATGAAACCAGGGGGTTGCTCAACATATACTTCCTCTTCTATAAAACCATTTAAAAAGGTACTTTTAACATCTATTTGAAACAATTTAAAATTTTTAAAGCTAGCAAATGCCAAAAACATCCTAATAGATTCTAACCTTGCAACCGGTGCAAAGGTTTCATCATAGTCTATGCCCTCCTCTTGATTGTATCCTTGGGCAACCAAACGAGCTTTATTTCTAGTAACAATACCATGTTCATCAAGTTTGTTTCTAAAAACCCATTTAGTACCAATAACACTAGCATTGTTAGGTCTAGGAACTAATTTCCAAACATCATTTCTTTGAAAGTTATTTAGTTCTTCATGCATAGCCAAAACCCAAAATTCATCATTTAAAGCATCAATAATCTTTTTAGGCTCTAGTTGAGATAAGAAAGCAACATTACCACACTCACTCAAAGTTTTTGCGAGTAATAACTCCTTGTGAAGGGCTCCCAATTATTTGTTCCTTTGGATGGTTTGATGCGAATTTCCAAGCTATAGGAAGATCAACTTGTTCATGAGCATTTGAGCTATCCACATCCTTTTGTGCTTCTATAGAGGGTGTATCATTGATTTGCAAAAAGTCCAATCCTTCCTCAACATCATCATCATCATCTTTCCTAGGTAAAATAACTTGAGAGCCAATATTAGTCTCATCATAAGTAACGTTTATAGATTCTTCAACAACGAGACTTCGTTTATTGAAGACCCTATAAGCCTTACTTCGAGGTGCATAACCTAAGAAAATACCAACATCAATTTTGGAATCAAATTTGTCATGATGATCTTTTGTATTTAAAATAAAACATTTACAACCAAAGATACAAAAATAACCAATAAAAGGAGTTTTTCCATAAAATAGTTCATAAGGAGTTTTCTTAAGCTTTGGTCTAATTAAAACACGATTTAAAACATGACAAGCCGTATTGACGGCTTCCGTCCAAAAATATTTTGGCAAATCAAATGAATTGAGCATAGTGCATGTCATCTCTTGTATGGTGCGATTTTTCCGTTCTACAACACCATTTTGTTGCGGTGTTCTAGGAGCGGAAAACATGTGAGTTATACCATGATGAGCACAAAATTCATAGAAAGAATCATTTTGAAATTCACCTCCATGATCACTTCTTATTTTAACAACTTTCAAATCCTTTTTATTTTCAATTCTTTTAACATGATTAGAAAATTCTTCAAAACAATCATTTTTATTTACAAGAAATATTATCTATGTAAAACGAGAAAAATCATCAATAATCACAAAAACATAGTGTTTCCCTCCAAGAGAGGTAACACGCATAGGACCAAACAAATCAAGATGAAGTAATTGCAAAGGTTTAGAAGTCGATACTTCATTGATGGATTTGAAAGAAGATTTTGTTTGTTTACCTTTGGCACAATCCTCACATTTGGTATCTTTGATGAAGTGCAAGCTAGGTAACCCTTTTACAAGATTTCTCTTAGATAATTTTGATATCAATTCCATATTTGCATGTCCAAGTCTCTTATGCCAAATCTAAAGGTTTTCATCAATTGCCGCAAGGCACTTCACATCTTGATTCACTAATTCATTCATCTAAAAAATGTACACATTAGATTTGTGATTAGCAACAAAAATAATTTTTCCATTCATACTAATAATGCATTTACCCGGTTTAAAGGAAATATCAAAACATTTATCACTCAATTGGCTAATGCTAAGAAGATTATGATTCAAACCATTTACCAAATAAACATCTTCTATAACGGGTGAAGGTTTCTTACCAATAGAGCCAATACCAATAATGTTACCTTTCTCACCACCACCGAAGGAGACGCTACCTCCTTCAATCCTTGATAGGGTTGCAAATAACTCTTTGTTGTCCGTCATATGATGAGAGCAACCACTATCAAGGTACCACATCTCTTTAGTCGTTGTCGTGATGTCCCCTACAAGAGAGGAAGGTGTAGTAACTTTAGGTACCCAAAACTTGGGTCCTTGGTGGTTAGTAAACTTGGTACCTTTGGGTACCCATGTCAATCCATAAAATTCATGATTATCTTTAATTCTACAATGAGTAGAAATATGACCGTGTTTCATGTAATATGTGCACACAAATTTTTTTTTGTATGTATGAGCATGAGAACCATGAAACCTATTTTTACCATGGTAATGATAATTAGCATAAGCATGAGTGGATCTAATATTACCACTCTCAATTTCTAATCTTTCAATCTTGGATCTCAATTGTTTGTTTTCAAAATCAAGATCCCCTAGCAATTCATCTTTTAATGCAAGAGAAGTTTGTAATTTTTCTAGTTAGGCATCACAAGAGGTATGCAATTTTTTAAAGGAATAAAATTCCTTTGACATTTTTTTAAATTCAATGTTCAATTCCTCTAAAGATGTAGCTAGATCACATTGCATGTAAAATGATTCACTCTCGGTGTCGGATATTACCTCATGTTCAAGGGCCATGAAACAAATGTTGGGATCATGAAGAGCAAGTTTAGATCCTTCTTCATTACTATCCGAATCACTTGGTTCAGATTCCTCCCATCCGGCATACATGGCCTTCTTCTTCTTGTACTTCATGTACTTCTCCTTGAGCTTAGGGCAATCCTTAGCGATGTGGCCTGGTTTATTGCATTCAAAACATTTTCCTACACGTGATAAAAATTTGTTGTTAGATCGGAGGTTAAATTTCTTATTCATTTTTATGAGTCTAGAAATTCTCCTAGAGAGATGAGCCACTTCTCTAGAAAAATCCACTTCACTATCTGATGACGAAGAGGAGTTATCACTAGCTTCTTTGAGAGCTATGGTCTTCGATTTTGGTGATGGCTACTCAACTTCCCGTGAGGGCACTTCCTCTTTCTCCTTTCCCTTGAGCTTCTTCTCATGAACCTTGAGCTTTCCAATGAGTCCATCGAGAGGTAGAGTGGTAAGGTCATGAGCTTCTTCTATCGCCATCGCGTTGGGTTCCCACATCGGAGTCAATGAACGGAGAATCTTGTAGTTCATCTCTTGAATTGTCAATTTCTTATTAAGACCATGCAATTCATTGATAATGTTAGTGAAGCGAGAAAACATAGCATCAATTGATTCATTTGGAAGCATTTGAAATAGCTCATATTCATGCATAAGTCCACTAATCTTGGATTCCTTAACTTGGGGGGTTCCTTCGTGTGTAATACACAATTTCACCCATATTTCGTATGCGGTTGCACACGTGGAAACCCTATTAACTCGTTGGGGGAAAGACCACAAATTAAGGCATTCATAGCCTTAGCATTAAGATTGGCTTGGTGCCTTTCTCCATCGGTCATGTTCCCGACTTTGGACTTCTCTACATACTTCTTCTCTATGAGCTCTAAGATGTCATGGTCAATGCAACAAAGATAAATCCTCATCCTAGCCTTCTAATAAGAAAAATTACTACCGGTGAAAAGTGGTGGTCTAGTGGTGGATTGTCCTTCTAACATATGCACATTCAGTGAAGCCTCCATAAGATATTTTCTCTAAGGTGATTAAACCAAAAACTAATATAGAGACCAAGCTCTGATACCAATTATTGGACCCTAGAGGGGGGGTGATTAGGGTCAAGATGCTATAATTATGTAATAAAATTAAGGCAAGCAAAACACAATATGCAAATGAAATCAAAATAATGGGGATAGGGTTAGGAATCGTTATCCTGTGATGCGCGATATGTTAACGAGGTTCGGTCCGCTGACCTACGTCCCCGATCTGGTATCATTATTAGCCCTTATGTTTTGATAATGTTTTACAACCACCATTATCGGTACTAATGACTTATTGAGTGCAAATGTAGTAAATTCATATATCATGTTTGTTAGTGCCTCTAATGGAGGATTGGATAGAATATGCGCTACAACGATGATATCCAAAGGAGGAGGAGGCATAGTGATGAAGCAAAGTTATTTCAAGAACACCAAACTCTAATAGAAGCTTCATCCAACTCTAGCTATATCAAGACTCAAGAATTGTATGTGAGGATATTAGCTAGTTTTTATTTTCTCTCTAGTGTTAGAATGTAGGCAAAGAGTTATCGATTTCACTTGAAGCTATTAGGATATCATACACACGTTTTCATACTTACAGTTTTGAGCGTTTTTCATAAAATACTATTTTTCACAAGTATGAGGACCTATATGCAAATTTCCTTTTTTAAACAATTTGTTTTTAGTATTAAAAACATTTTACAAAGTTTCACAATTTTCAGAAGTCAAATGAATATTTTACAAATATTTTTAAGTGAGTCAAAAACTAATTTTTGAAATGTATCAGTCTGCGGTCGACCGCCACGGTCGACCGCACCTGTGTTCATTCGTCAGTGGGCAGCAGAGAGTTTGACGGTCGATCGCCGTGGTTGACCGTGAGCTCGAGATTTCCCACGGTCGATCGTCGCGGTCGACCGCTGAAGTCTCTGCTCGTTTTCTCAGTTTGTGATCTGGATCGCGGTCGACCGTGAATTTTTACGGTCGACCGCCAAGCGTTTTCAAACGGTCTTTTATTTTTGATTTTCACACCGTCTGTACACAATCTCTTTCAGATTGTTTGCAGTCTGTGTTCCAGATTTTAGGGGATTAGATTATGAGTTTAGACAACTGGTTTTCTCTTATTTAAACTCATGTTCTTCTTCCTCAAAAAGTCCCCAGCTCTTTCAAAATATCTTCAGAGAATGTTTTTACAGCTCAATTTTCAAACCTGTTTTCTGTCTGAGTTTTCTTATGTTTCACATCCCAGCTTTAGTGTGATCTTCTCTTTGCCATAGGGACATTATAAAGAGAGGGTTCTTACACCATTTCCACTATTTGAGAGTTTGATCTTGTGTAGATCAATTGTGTGGGAGTGTGATCTAGTGAGATCAACTGTGTAGTGTGAGATCGTGAGGGGATCATTGTGTAGACGCAGTTCCGGCTTCCAAACCGGGTTGCGTAGTGGATTTCTCCTCGAGAGTGGGGAGTGGGGACGTAGGTCAGTGGACCGAACCTCGTTAACATATCGCGCATCACAGGATAACGATTCCTAACCCTATCCCCTTTATTTTGATTGCATTTACATATTGTGTTTTGCTTGCCTTAATTTTATTGCATAATTATAGCCTCTTGACCCTAATCACCCCCCCCTTCTAGGGTCCAACAGATCTTGCCTTAGGGTGTTGCTGGACTCCTCAACCACGTATATGCAAGATCCCCCTTCAACCACGATCTCAAACTCCGCCTTTCTCTCGACAAACGCCTCAAAAGTCTCCTAAAAACTCACAATTAGGGTTAGTGTTTAAGGAGGAATGTGGTTGGTTTAAAACTCACGTGAAAGAGGGTAAAAAGAGCTTTAAAATGAGTATATATATGCATATACAACTGGGTTCGAAACAAAATGAATCCGACCCAAAATCTAAAAGAAAAACTAGACTGCTACTCAGAGTAGTTGACTACTAAACTGGTTAATCGACTACTCTAAGGAGTAGACTATTCTGAGGAGTAGTTGACTACTAACAGCCCAGAAATAGGTTTGTGCATGTTTTCGTGCATGTTTTCCATCTATACTCACATATATACATTGGATTGATCTCAAATCAATCCCTAGCATACTCAAACATCAATATATGTTATTTATCACCATATAATATATTTATTATTATTTATCACAATATATTCAAATTTATGGGGTTTTATATTCTTCCCCCCTTAAAATAATTTCATCCTCAAAATTCCGTAATCGTATCTTATTAATAACATAAGAAAATCACCAAGAGGGGATAATCTAAACAAGGAAAGCCTCTCATACACATCTCATACCATTAATCTGCAGATATGAAACATAGCAATATCTACACTTAACCATCTCGAATGTGAATACTCCCACTTAACTCCTAACTAAGCGGAAGTAGTACGTCGGACGAAAAATCTAAACAAGGAACCCCCATATATATACCATATGTTCCGAATAATTAGGAGCTAAGTGTTAATACCCTCATTCTAGCGTTAAATATAAATATGACTATATAACTTAATCATAAACAAAAGCAAATTATAATTAATTAATTTATCTGCTCAAACAGGTACGGATAGTCACGACGCATATCCTCTTCACACTCCTAAGATGCCTCCTCAGGTCCTTTTTGGTTCCATTGAACTTTGACTAGATGAATCACTTTGTTTCTAAGTCTTTTGTCCTCCTTAGCAAGAATACACACAAGAATTTCAATAGTAATCAAATAATCATGAATTTTAATCTCTGACGCGTCTAACACTCGCTTTTACTCCTAATCGCATAGATGTTTCTTAAGCATCGAAATATGAAAGACATCGTGTATACTCGACATCGACGCTGGAAGATCTAGCCGATTTAAGATGGCTCTAATGCGCTCCACTATCCTGAACGGACCAATATACCTCGGGGTAAGCTTTCCCCATCTACCAAATTGCTGAACTCCTTTCATTGGTGATACTTTTAATAATACATAGTCCCCAACCTAGAATTCTAGCGGTCGTCATCTCTAATCTGCATAACTCTTCTGACGACTCTGTGCTATAAGAATACGCTCCCAAATCACTACCACCATCTCTGTGGTCTATCTCACCAGCTCTGGTCCAAGTAATAGGCTGTCCTCTGGCTCTGCCCAGAAAATAGGTGATCTACAAGGTCTTATGTACAACGCCTCATACGGTGTCATGCCAATAGTCACTTAATAATTATTGTTATAAGCGAACTCAATCAGTGGAATATGGTCCTCCCAGCCGCCCTGGAAATCTATAACATAAGCCCGCAACATGTCCTCTAACACTTGGTTGCTCTCTCTATTTGTCCATATATCTGCAGGTGGAAGACACTAGAATATGATAACTGACTACTGAAAGAATTCTAGAAGCTCCTGCAAAAGTATGACGTGAAAACTAAGCCCCAGTCTGATATAATCGTCTCTAGAACTCTGTGCAATCTCATGATCTCCTGGATATATATCCTCATATAAGCATCCGCTGTATAGGTTGTCTTTACTGGTATAAAATGTGTTGACTACATCAACCGATCAACTATCACCCAAACTAAATCATTCCCTTTCTTCGATCTCAATAACCCTACAATGAAGTCCATGTAAATATCTGTCTATTTTCACTCCGGAATGAGTAAAGGCTGTATGGTTCTTGCTGGTCTCTGGTGTTCTCCCTTCATTTGTTGGCAGGTAAAGCACTTAGTCACATAGTCGGGAATCTCCCTATGCATGCCACTCCACCAAAAATATCTCTCCAGGTCCTTGTATATTTTAGTCGTGCTAGAGGTCTCCTTATATTTGGTGCGATACGCCTCATCAAATAAGTCTTTCTTCAATTGTGGGTTACTTGGCATCACTAATCAGCCCTTCATTCGAAGACCTCTATCTGCTCCAACGGTCCAATCAGCCTTTGGCTCTTTGGAAATCTCCTCCTTTCGGATTTGAATCTAAGAGTCTTCTAGCTGAGCTCTGACCACTCTATCACTCCAAGATGGCTGCACTGACAAAGCTCCTAAATATGGGCTGCTGTCACGGCCCGCTTCCCAAAATACTCAGGAAACAAAATGTGAACAAGCCCGCGACGTATTAGATTGAGAAGAAATATACACTATCATTAAATAAAATTTTCTTTTCTTTTCTTCTCAATTCAATACGCTAAGCGCCAAATACATAAATCGCAATCACAGGTCCCTGATTACAATAGCAAGAATATAAAGACAATCCAGAATTAGAAGTAAACATATCATCCATGGTAAATCATCCCAGACATAAAAATATGGGTCTAACATACCCTTATTATAAAACAGTCCAACTAGGAAATAAGAAATGCATAGTCCATAAAAGTAAGTACTGTTAAAATATGAAAAATCTGACATTAACTAAAGAATAAAAATAATAACGAGTTCTAATGTTCATCAGCTACTACGGAAAAGAAAATACGTCTAGGCTTCAGTTTATTCTTCCACTCCATCGCAAGGACACTCCGGCTCAACATATGCTGGCTCTGCTTCAACGTCAAGCTGGACCTGTTCGTCTCCTAAGTCTGACGCACACAAGAGAAAACAAGTGTACATTAGCGTGTATGGCACAAGGCAAGATCTCACATGAATAGATAAAACGGGGCCTGTTCTTGGTTAGACAGGCTAACGACGACCGGACGTCAGAGAAAAGACTTCCATTGCTCACTTATCAATTGTTCTTGCTTCAAGCAAACCATAAAGGCAAGCCGAAGATTGCAAAAAGGTAATGGAGAATAATGATGGAACATGATTCTGTAATTCTAGTAATTTAAGTGAACATTTGCTACTATCAGAATGAATAGAAGAACTCAAGCTAACTGGTAACCTAATTCCAACGACTAATCTATCCTATAACAAGTTACAGGTCAACTCCTCACATAAAGTCATCACTCATATCAACGGATATCTGACTGTTCACAAATCCTCTACGTGTACCCAATACATCGCTACACTGGATCAGTCAAAGGGCTACACACTATCCGATTTTAACCTAGTTTGAACTCAAGTTAAACTTGGGTGAATGTCCAATTCACGGACCAAAGTGACTACACTGGCTTCACTTTGACCCAAAAAACTTGCCCCAAGCTACACTGGATCATGGGGCAAGCCTGGAAGATACATTAACAGCTATATCCGATCACATGAACAAGGACTTCCTCATCCAAACTCTTCTAGATACCCTATGTCAGCAATCACATCTCCTATAAAACTCAGATTCACCACCTAACTAAGACAACACACACACACACGTGTCACTAGTTTGTATATGACGCACAATGCCACTAAGTCATGAACTACTAAGGTTCTCAACACATCAAGATAATGAATAATAATACGACATATTGAACATGATTAAACAAGTTTATGAAGCATGAATAAGAATTATAATGGAACATAAAATGCATGAACAGTCTACTACAGCATGAATGCAATACATGAGGGGGCTTCATTATTATCTTACTACTAGGATGTCCGAACTTCTTATGCAAATTATCCGTACTTACGTATTCTCTAATATAATAATGTGGTAAAGAGAAGACGAAAAACCGATGTCGTTTTGCATATGAAATGTCCTGCTCTAATCAGTTATGCGTTCATAAATAAATATAAAAAAGATTCTTTTTCCAAAAATTATTCTTTAAAACTATTTCTCATTATAACTAATTTAAAATAAAAATATTTATGTAATATATATATATATATATTTATTAATTCTTTCTACATGAAAAGTAACATTTTCCTATTTTATAAATTACCTTTAATTTATTTCTTTTTCGATAATATTTTGTAAATTCTAATTTTAACACCTAATTTGTCATTTCATGTCCATAATTTCTTAAAATACAATTAACAACATTATTAATCTAATTTCACCATGCGCTCGCAATCATCATTCCACTTAGATATTTCAAAAATGCATATTAACCACAATAATGATATTAATCACAATAATATATAACTAAGATAATTAACAATAATAATTTTAAAATGATAATAATTAAGCGGCGAGATCTTGCCTCGGTGTATTCGTTGAACGTGTCGACGTCGATGGCAAAATCAGATCTGGCACGGGGTGGCTGTTGTGTACCACGGAAACGACGATGGCGACGAGAGGAGTGGATCGGGTGGTTGCAAGGGGCGGCTGTGACGAGGTTCGCGGCTGCAAGAGGAGGAGGTGGCCTGTGGATCTGGCGGCTGTGGCAAAGGTGGGCTGTCGGGCTTGGGGAGCTCTAGTCGACGGCTCAGGGGTCGGAGCGGCGGCTACGGTTGGCTAGGGGATGGTCGAAGGTGGTGCACGCGGAGGTTCAGGCGGCGAGCGAGCAGGGAAAACACGAGGATCTGGTTCGGTGCGAGTTCGAAGGCTGGACGGTGGCCTGGTGTGGGTAGCGACGCTCGAATCTGGGCGGTGAAGGGGGGGGTCGACGGCTTGGTGGACTGGAGCGGCGGGCTCAAGGTGATACGAGTCGTCATGCGAGCACCTTTGATCGTGGAATTATCAAAGGTGGTTGAGAAGAAAATAACAAGAACACAAGGATAATTCAGTGGTGGTGAAGAAAAATCCCTTCTCTAGATTATGAGAATTAAATAGTTTACAATCTCTTACAATCTCACTAGAATTGAAGAACAATCTCTCGCAATTCTCAAATACCATCTAATCTCTCTTGATTGTTTTAAAACCCTAAAACAATCCCTTATATATGTGTAACAACATGGATGGCAAAATAGTAAATAACCAAGCCCAAACCCCACAGGAATTCATGCAAACAGAAACCCAAACTAACCCGGAAACCATTGATGAGTCGACTCATGTGTATATATGAGTAGACTCATGACACATGGGTCGGCTCGTGATAGTCATGAGTCAACTGGTCAGAAACTTCTAACAAAACTTCTGGGCTTCGTGAGTCGACTCATGATAGTCATTAGTCGACTGATCAGAAACGTCTGACAAACGGCTAGGCTTTATGAGTCGACTCATGACAGTCATGAGTCGACTGGTCAGAAACATCTGACAAACGGCTGGGCTTCATGAGTCGACTCATGACAGGCATGAGTCAACTCAACCTGATGAGTTGACTCATGTGCATGTATGAGTCAACTCACAAGCTAAAAACTAGACACTTCGATTCTTCGATTCGCCATCTCGTTTCATGCTTCGACCCGCATTCCTAGTGTATTGTTTTACACCTCTATTCTCAAGTTACCATGAGAATCATTTACCCTCAAGCTCTCATGAGGATCGCTAAGTTTCAAAGAGGAGATACACCCATATCATGGCTCCCTCCTTTAAGAACTTGAAGTCTCGTTCAAGTTAGAACTTCAGCTGTAGAAACTCACGAGCTCCTCCTTTCCTGTTGAACCACTTAGCCTTGCTAGGAACCTGACCTTGACGTCCAATGAGAAACGACTCCTTCGCCCCCCGCCTCATCGTGGTCGTCTTCTGCTCCAAAATGTAATATTCTTTCAGCGGCTCTTCTCTATCAAACTACAAGTCTTCAACATGCGGTAAGATCATCTTGTCATCACCTTCATCATCCAGCAATAGAGGCTCAAACAACTTCAAATACTCAGCATTGATCACCGAATACATGCCTAAATAAGGTGGCAAATTATAATGATCGTGAAATTTTGATATTAATTAAAATAATTTTTAGTATTTTAAAATATTTAATTATGATTTTTAAAAGAGTATTTATATTTTTCTTGAATTTCTATAATTTCCTATGATTTAAAGTCTAAGCTTTATATTTATTTAAATGATTTAAATATTTATAAATTTATTTAGTGCAGTAAAAAATTTATGAAATTTATTTGTTGTGTTATCGAAACTGTTACATATCATTTTGAATAATACGTTGTATTATTTTTATTATTATGTATATTTTCATATAATATGTTGTATTATTAATTACGTATTATTTGTACAAATTATTGTATTATTTCTACTGTTACATATTATCTGTCGTATTAGTATAAATATTACGTCTTACTATGTACGTAATTGTCCCAAAATTATTTGATTTTAAATTTAAGTAGAAATATTTTTATTATTAATTATTCTTTTTTAATTATACAATATGGGTATATTTTGACTATTTCGTATCAACTGTTGTATTAGCACGACATGTACGTTTTTATTTAAAGATAATTATTCAGTAATTAGTTAAATTTTTAATTAACCATAATTATTTATTTTAATTATTTTTGATTAAATACCTAACCCTAACCCTAATATAATAATATATATAAGTTTAAGTTTTTGTTTTTTTTCTGATCTCCTTCTTCCCAAAACCCACAGCCGTCCCTTCTCTTTCTTTCTCTCTCCTCTACCTCTTTCAGATCTCGTCGGCCTCCGCCTCCTCCGACCACCCCCGCCACCTCAAGCCGTCGCCAGCGCCCGCTGCCACGAACCCCTCGCCGAGCTCGCCTCCTCCGACCAAAACATCACCCTCCTCTTTCCCTACCTTCGACCCACGCTTCCACCAGAGCCACCCGCACCACAGCCGCTCTCCCCTCCGGCTTCCTCCGCCAGTCGCGCCGCCCCCTTGGCCGCTCACGGCCGACCCGCACCACTCTGAACACCAGCGCCGCTGCCCCCAGTCCCCTCTCTCCTCCTCAGCCTCTCTCCCCTCCTTGGCCGCTGCTCGTCGCCGCCCCACAGTCGTCCTCCTCCCCTACAGCACTGCCTCAACCCCCGCCCCGCTCAGCCTCCTCGTCCACTCGCCGTTCCCCTCCACCGCCAGTTCATAGCCGTCGGTCAGCCCTCCACACTGCAGCCAGCTCTACTTCGACCCCCTGAGAGCTCCCGTTGACAGCCACCACCGACCACCCAACCCGACGCCGTGCCCACAGCGTCGGATTCGACCCGCGTCGCCGACGTCGAATTGTTCGATGCGCTGAGGCAAGATCTCGCTCCTCTTGACTCATCATTTCCTATTTATATCTGTCATTAATTAGTTGCATAGATTAGATTATGAATTGTTATTATCTGCGTGGGCTTGTTGATGAATTGGTGAATTATCTGTTTATGTTAATTTATAATTGTTATTATCTACATGGGTTTGATGAATAATATTGAATGAATAGTAATTATGTGATTAATAGTATTTTCAGGACAAATATAATAAATTAAAGAATTTATTTTGGGTAACATAATTATTTTAGATTATTTATAATGTTTTTAGAATTTTTATCGTAGAAGGAAATTATTTTAGAATGATAAATGTTTTTAAAGAAGTTTTTTTGGAAAAAGATTATCTTTGTATTATGACAGTGTGATTGATAGTTGAAGAATACGACATTTCATGTACATTGACACCGATATGTTGACACTGTTATTTATACTCACTCGTGTCATATATGCACACCTGATTTCATCGCTAGCTTATATAGTCATGTTCATCATATGATTTGCATAAGATTAGTTGTATTTATTTATTATTTCTTGTTTTGTTGAGAATCGTTAATAGTTCATGTCCTTAGTTGCCAAGCGTATCGTGTACAAGACCTAGATACTTGTGTATTGTTGACTTAGAAAATGAGAAGAGTTGGGATGGAAAAGTCTATGTTTATGTAATCGGATAAGACTGTTGATATATCTTCTGGGTTCGTACCAGTGGGTCGGTGTCACCACTGGGGTTGGTTTGTTGAGTCACAGTGGATCGGTGTCGCCACTGTGATTGGTTGGTTGGGTCAATGTAGATCGATGCCGCTACTTTGATTCCTGAATGGGATGCACGTAGGAGATATGTGAACAGTCAGTTATCCGATGATATGAGCGTTGACTCTGTGTGAGATGTGAGCCAGTGACCTACTATAGGATAGCTAGTTACATAACTTGTTACTAGTGGATCGATGTCGCCACTGGGGTTGGTTTGTTGGGTCAAGGTGAATCGGTGTCGTCATTTTGGTTAGGATTTATGGATTATTGTGAGACGTAGATCAGTTGTATTTCTTTCCATACATAGATCGCGGTTAATATTTAATTATTTACAATTCGAGACATATGGTATATACATGAGGGTTTCCTTGTTTGGATTATTTCGCTCGACGTACTATGTCTCGAGTTGTAGATTTTTAGTATTAATTATATCTAGTGTATGACCTTGTTACTTAGATGATGATTCTGATTTTTAGCTGCATGACCTCGTCACCCGATTAATTTTTGGTTTCTTGATTATTATATAATATTTGTGGATGTCATCTAGTTTTTTATATTCATGCTGCATTCTTCTATTTTTATTACTATTTTGCCTTGGTCGTTTGACCGTTTACTTTTCTCCCTTGTGGGATCTTGTCGTGTGCCATACACGCTGACGTACACCTATTTTCTCTGGTGTACGTCAAATTTAGGAGACGGTCAGCCTCAGTACG
>BQKN01065401.1:709576-749436 GCA_022839385.1 Asparagus kiusianus
ACTTTCTTTATGGACTATGTATTTCTTATTCCTAGTTGGACTGTTTTGTAATAAGGGTATGTTGGACCCATATTTTTATGTCTGTGATGATTTACTGTTGATGATATGTCTATTCCTTATACTGAGTTGTCTTTATATTCTTACTATTTTGTTCGGGGACCTATGATTGAGATTATGTACTTGACGCTTAGCGTATTGGATTGAGAAGAAAAGAAAAAAATAGTAGTGTATATTTCTTCTCAATTTAATACCTCGCGGGCTTGTTCACGTTCCGATTTCCTGATATTTTGGGAAGTGGGACGTGACACATATCCAGCCTGAAGGCGTTGTCACCAATCTGATCGAGAATCCAAAATGGACCATGTCATATAGGTTTCAACTTGTTCTCTTCTCCCTTTAGCCTCTCCTTACTCAATTTCAGCTAGGGGTGGAAATGAACCAAATAATTAACAAATAGTTCGACAATTGTTCGAATAAGTATTCAGTCATATTCAATTCGGTAGTTCATTTATCACTAAACAAATATTTTTTAGTATTCGAGTTTACTAACGAATAGAATTTAACCAGATGTATATTCGATTCGTTTGTCTATTAAATATTCGTTTAAAATTTGATCATAATTTATTACTTGTATTATTGCACATATGTTGTTATATTTTTAACCCACATACCATTTCTACTTAAGTTTTATATATTGATTATAAGATTTAAATAATCTTAAATATGTTTTCTAATTAAAATTTAAATTTAAATATATATACATCATATATTATAAATGAATACATTTTATTTATGAATTCTAATACTATTTGAAAATCAAATTCTTTAGCGGTATAAATATACTTTGATATTCGATAAGTATTCGTGAATATTCATGAATATTTATCAAATACCAAGTATTCGAGTTCGAATTTGAAAAACTAGATATATGAATATTAGAGTTCACATTCGAATTCGTTAATTTTAAACAAATACAAATACGAACACCTTAGTATTCGATTCGATTCGATCGTTTACCACCCCTAATTTCAGCCATACCATGTCGCCTATGCCAAAGTTACAAGAAACCCGATGCTGATCATGCTTCGCCTTGTACTTAGCTTGTGATTTCTTCAATTAAGCTTCAACCGTAGCATGAATATATGCAATCTTCTCTAGAAATCACTGAGCACGTTATCTCTCACTCCCTTCATTGCCGTTGCTCGTAGCTTCACTGGAAAACAAGAGATCAAATGGACTCGGAGGTAAAAACCCATAACAAGTCTCAAACGGTGACTTTCCCGAAAATCCATGAATAGCCCGATTAAATGCAAACTAAAGATATGGTAAGCTCTCATTCCAAGTTTTGGGATGCTTAGAGTTGTATCCTCTCAACATATGTACTATAGTCCGATTAACTACCTCTGTTTGTCCGTAAGTTTGTGGATGAAAGGTTGTGCTCTACTTCAACCTAGTGTCCATTAAGCTCCACAAAGAATCCAAAAAATGTCCGAGAAACAGGCTATCTTGATCTAAAATAATCGAATTCGGCAACCCAAAGTGCTTCCACACATGCTCAAAGAACAATTGTGCCGCACCCGCTCCCGTCACGCTCTTCTTACAAGGAATCAAGATGACCATCTTGCTGAACTGGTCTACCACAACAAACAAATAATCATTCCTGCGCTTAGTCGTTGGTAATCCTCCTAAGAAATCCATAGAAATACTCTCCTACGGTCTTCACGGTACCGGAAATGGTAGATATAATCGTCTTTTCCTATTAGAAGGCTTCAATATGCAACATAGCTTACACCCTCCAACATACTAAGTGACATCCTCTAACATCTTCGGCCAAAAGACATGGCGCTGTATATTGAGAAGCGTCTTCTGAATCCTAAAATAACCTTGCACACGTGATGTATGAGCTTCTCAAATCCACTGCTATCGGTCGCCATCCTCCGGAATGCATAGCGACGTCCCTTGATACAACAAACCATCTGTACCAATCTCACACTCCCCCTTTCGACCAGCCTTCGCCTGCTCAAACACACTGCTAAAATCTCGGCTGGATGTGTACATCTACACATACTCCAAAGGAACCAAAGGCTGAATGCGCGTCACCATCAAGAGAGCTCTCACGGGTAGGCGAGATAACATATCGGCTAACTTCTTCGTCATCCCCTTCTTGTACCTAATGATGATATTGAATGCTATCAAATAGGACATCCACTTCATATGCCGTGCCTGCAGTAGCTTTATCTGGGCATGTAAAAATTCTAATGGCTTGATTGCTTGATAAAGTGCATAAAACACCTTATCGTAGGTGGGGTAGTTCTGAATAGCACCCGTAAACATTTCTGAATGGTACTCCACCGGCTTCCCATCCTGAATCAACACAACGCCCATAGCATGACTAGAAGTGTCAATCTCTACCTCGAAGGTCCTCTATAAATTCAGCAATACCAACACCGGTGCCTCCGAGATCTTCCTAATAACTGAAAAGCTTCCTCATACGTCCTCCCCCACTCGAATTGAATCTTCGCCTTCGTAAGGCCATGTAAAGGTGTCGCATAAGTCAAGAAATGTTGAATGAACTTGCACAAATACTAACAAGCCCCCATGAAGCTTCTCACCTCCGTCACTGTCCTAGGTGTCGGCCACTTCGTGATCACCGCCATCTTGCCTGGATCTATCCTCCGCTGGCCTTTCCCCACGATGAACCCGAGATACACCCACTCGTCCTTCCCGAATTCAAACTTCTTTCCATTAAGCTTTAGCTATCCGTTCTGCAGCACTTCAAACACCTTCTCGACATGAACAAGATGCTCCTCCTAGGTCCTGCTGTACACCAAGATATCATCGAGGTAAACTATCACAAAATCCTCTATAAAGGGTCGCAACAAATTGTTCATAAGTCTCATAAAGGTAGCCGGAGCATTGTACAATCCAAACGGCATCACCAACCACTTGAACAGGCCCTGCTTGGTCTTGAACGTAGTCTTCCAAGTGTCATCCTCCCGAATCCTCACCTGATGGTAACTAGACTTCAAATCCAGCTTCATGAAAAACCTCGCTCCTTCCAACTGGTCCATAAGATCATCAATCTGAGGTAATGGGTATCGATTCTTGATGGTTATCTTGTTGAGTACCTGATAATCTACGCACATGTGCCAACCTCCATCCTTTTTGGGCACCAACAACACTGGTGACCCGCAAGGGGAACAACTCAGCACAATCACTCCTGTCTCTAAAAGCTCCTGAACCTGCCTCTTGATCTCCTCAAACTCCTCTAGAGATGTGCGGTATAGACCTATATTCAACAAAAAACACTCGCCGGTCAACATAATCTCATGCTGTACACCCCATCGTGGTAGTAGTCCCGTGATCTCCGAAAACAAGTCTACGTACTTGGCCTTCAACCTGTCAAGCTCTCTCTCTTGTAACTTGCTTAAGGTAGTCAAGCACATCCTACTCAGCTACTTCTCATAAGACCTAATGACTAACAATATAAACCTCTTGCTTGCATTCACTAGCCTCTTCGCTTGAGTCACTGTCACCAAACTCGTCTCTTGTGGAAGAGATGTCGAACGAAAGATGAATTGCTCACCCTCTTTGGTGAACGTATACTTCTGGGCTCGCTTATCATAGACCGCAAACATATCCCATAAATAAGGATGGCCCAGTATTACTTGGCAAACATCCAATGGAACGACATCGCATGTGACCTCGTCAATATATGACTCATGGAGTGCAAATCTGAAAGTGCTTTGGTTGACTACACTCAATCCCGCCTCCTTCTGAATCCACCCTAGAGGATAAGGTTTCGGATATTTAACCGTCTTCAATCCCAGCTTCTTGGCCAAAGCCTCAGATATCAAATTCTTCTGGCTCCCTGGATCCACTATGGCATTAACCAAGCTGGTCTTAATCTGCAATTTCAAAACAAAGAGCTGCTCCCTCAGGTCTTCGTCCTCCGTCGTGTTCTGCTTCCCCGCCATAAGGTTGAGACGCTATTGGGTGCTGTCATCCCGAGAACTTCCTTCGGACCCTGAGCTACTACATATGCCTTCTTCTCCTTCTTTTTCTTCAATCCTTTTGGCTTTAGATGAGGATACTTCTCCCAGCAATGATCAGCTATGTGTCCTGTCTGTTTACAGTGATTGCATGTCAATCCTACCTTCCCCGAATTACCCTTCTTCTTCTCTAACTTAGGTTGAGAGCCACTCAACTTGCCTCCCATCTATTTGGAGTCTCCCTTCGTTTCGTTACCCTTCTTTTGCCTGCCCTCAATGGCAATGGCCTTCACACTCACTTCTACCAAGGACTCGACTGTGAACAACTTCATCTCCTTTTGGATATATTCATTCAGGCCCACCATATACTTCATAAAGATGGAATATTCCTCCGTCACAATATTAAGAACAATCGCCTGCTACTAGAACTCTGTCGTATATTCTTAAACGGTCTGATTGAATCTTTGACGCAAGTCGTACCACTTGTACAAACACTCCTCAGGAACCCCACTAGATAGAACTGCTTTCTCAGTAGCTCCTTAAACTTGTTCCACGACACTGTCTTCTTCTCCTGCTTGCAGTAGGATTTCCACCACGTCAATGCATGCCCTGAAAGCTTCAAAGTCACGAACACAATCTTCTCCTTTGTTGAATATCCATAGAGAGTGAAATACATCTCCATACGCTCGATCCAATCATCGAGCTTCTCCACATTAACACTCCCATCATAAACATGAATCTCTACCTTGAAATTAATTTTTAAATTTTGGTAGTAGTTTTTACCCTCTTGATGCGGAACAGTTTTGACAGTCTTACCCTCCCTATCAGAATCAGATTCCTTGCCTTCTCCATCGGACTCTACAAGTTTCTTCTTGCCTTTCAAAGAAGATTCCTCCTTTTTGTCTTTTTCTTGGAAGATATTGACGAGCTGTGTGAGAGTCGAACTCATTATCTCCTTCTGGTTCTCCAATGCATATAGCCTCGCTAAACTATCTCCTTCAGCCATCTTCTTCTTCCTTTAATTTCTGGACCCCTTCCAATGAAATAAGGATCTCGCCTAACTTCTTGTATTGTGATCGAGTCAGGACCATATACAGGATGCCCCATTCACAGGATCTGATCACTCTGATACTAACTTGATACGAGTCGTCGTGCGAGCACCATTGATAGTGGAATTATCAAAGGTGGTTGAGAAGAAAATAACAAGAACACAAGGATAATTCAGTGGTGGCGAAGGAAAATCCCTTCTCTAGATTATGAGAATTAAATAGTTTACAATCTCTTACAATCTCACTAGAATTGAAGAACAATCTCTCTAAATTCTCAAATACAATCTAATCTCTCTTGATTATTTTAAAACCCTAAAACAATCCCTTATATATGTGTAACAACGTGGATGGAAAAATGGGAAATAACCAAGCCCAAATCCCGCAAACAGAAACCTAAACTAACCAGGAAACCATCGATGAGTCGACTCATGTGCATATATGAGTCGACTCATGACACATGGGTCGACTCATGACAGTCATGAGTCAACTAGTTAGAAACTTCTGACAAAACTGCTGGGCTTCGTGAGTCGACTCATGATAATCATAAGTCGACTGGTCAGAAACATCTGACAAAAGGCTGGGCTTCATGAGTCGACTCATGACAGTCATGAGTCGACTAGTCAGAAACATCTGACAAACAGCTGGGCTTCATGAGTCGACTCATGACAGGCATGAGTCGACTCAACCTGATGAGTCGACTCATGTGCATGTATGAGTCGACTCACGAGCTGAAAACTGGACGCTTCGATTCTTCGATTCGTTATCTCGTTCCACACTTTGACCTGCATTCCTACTGTATTGTTTTACACATCTATTCTTAAGTTACCATGAGAATCATCTATCCTCAAGCTCTCATGAGGATCACTAAGTTTCAAAGAGGAGATACACCCGTATCATAGGGGGAAGGCATCAGCGACGAGAGGAGTGGCGTGGGGTCGGTTCGCTCAGGTGGCCGGCAGTGGAGTCTGGTGGCGTGGGGATTTTGGCATGAAGAAGATGAGAGAGAACGAGATATGGGGAGCTAGCTTAGGGTTTTGGGAATTGGAGGAGAGAGAGTTGAGATGATGGTGTAAGAGAGAAAAAGGAGAGTATGAGGGAGAGAGAATTACGAGAGAGAGAATCATGTGAGTAAAAAGAAAAGAGTTAAACGGTGATTAGGGGATTGATTAGGAGTGATTATGGAAAGAATTCAAATAAGAGAAAATTAAGGGAGAGAAAAGATTACGAAAAATTTTTACACAAATTTTAGAAATTTGGAAAAATATTAATAAAATAATATTTAATATTTTAAATACTAGAGAAATTATTTAAATACGTATCAAAAATTTACGATTGTTACATCTACTCCCGTCGATCTCTACCCTAAAGTCAAACTGGTTAAGGGTGTGAAGATCTCGATAGAACGAGCACCTCAAAGCTGCAATCCGATGTCGACGCTTCCTGCTCAATACGTCTGCTACTACGTTCGCCTTCCTCGGATGGTACTGAATCGTGAACTCATAATCCTTAATAAATTCAACCCATCGTTGATGTCTCTATTTTAGATCTTTCTGAGAGAAATGGTACTTTAAACTCTGATGATCCATAAATAGCTCGAACTATACTCCATACAGATAGTACATCCATGTCTTCAGTACGAAGACCATTGCTGCTAGCTCCAAGTCGTGCATGGGATAATTCTACTCATGAGTCTTCAACTGCCTCGAGATGTAGGCCACCACTCTTTGGGTCTGCATCAAAACACCTCTTAGACCGGATAGCGATGCATATGGGTAGACAATAAAAGTCTTAACACTGCTCGAAATGATCAACACCGGCGCTGTAGTCAACTTAGCCTTTAAAGTCTCAAAGGCCTCCTGACACTCTGTACCCCAAACAAACTGTTCACCCTTCTTTGTAAGATGTGTAAGTGGCGTCACAATCTTTGAAAAGTCCTGAATGAACTTCCTATAATAGCCAACCAAACCCAAGAAACTACGGATCTCTGAAACTATCTTCGGCAGCTCCCAATCCAGTACTACCTCAACTTTAGTTGGATTAACTGCAATGCCCTCTCTGCTAATGATGTGGCCCAAAAATCTAACCTTAGATAGCCAAAACTCACACTTACTGAACTTAGCGTATAACTGATGCTCCCGCAAAGTCTGCAAAGCCAATCAAAGATGCTGCTCATACTCTGCCTCCGATCATGAATATATAAGGATGTCATCGATAAAAACAATCACGAACTAGTCTAAGTATGGACGGAAAACCCGGTTCATCAAGTCCATAAACACTGCGGGTACGTTGGTTAGCCCAAATGGCATGACAATAAACTCGAAGGATCCATATTGAGTTAGAAAGATGGTCTTAGGAATATCCATCTCTCGAACCCGCAACTGATGATAACCAGAACGAAGATCAATTTTTGAGAAATATTGTATTCCCTACAGTTGGTCGAACAAGTTATCAATCCTCGATAGTGGATACCAGTTCCGGATAGTGATCTTGTTTAACTCATGATAATCTATTTATAACCGCATACTACCATCCTTCTTCTTCATGAAAAGGACCGATGCTCCCCACGGAGAATGACTCTGGTGAATGAAACCCTGAGATAACATCTCATCTTACTGGATCTGGAGCTCCCTCATCTTAGCAGGTGCTGTACAATAAGGTGCTCAGGATATCGATGCTATGCATGGCTATAACTCCATGTAAAACTCAACCTCTCTCACTAAAGGTAAACCTGGTATGTCTTGGAAGGCATCCTGATATCCTGAGACCACTCGCGTCTCGCTCAAATCGGCACCCCAATCCCGATCATCACCTCCTCGACATAAGCCATAAATGACTCCGCAAACTAATCACCCCGTGAGGTCGCTACCACTAACTCAGACCCATCAAATGCTCATAAGCTGATTGTCTTCGCAAAACAGTCGATACTCACATGGTAGGAAGATAGCCAATCCATACTAAGGATAACATAAAACTCGGACATACGCAGGGTGATCAAATCGATCATGAACTCAGAATCATCTAAGTTGACGATACATCTCCTACAAATATTCTCTAAGAGGGACACCTCTCCCAAAGGAGTAGATACATATAAAAGGATATCTAAAGGCTGTGCTACAAGCTGAAGTCTAATCATAAAATCATGGAAGATGAAAGAATGTGAAGCGCCTGAATCAAAAAGAATATAGGATGGAAAGGAGTTCACAAGGAACGTACCTTCCACCACGGCCCCGCTCGCACCATGATCGTGAGGAACTACTGCATACACTCTACCAGTGGCTGACGACTGCTACACTACTAGCGGAGGAACATATGGGACTATCTGTCCCTCAGAAATCTCCTGGATGGCTCGAATTTGGCCTGTCGGTCCCTAAATCCTCAGGATGGCAGGTAGTGCCTCTATCCTCTGCTACTGCTGCTTCTGGCCATAACTATGGCCATAAAACTACTGACCCTGACCATGGTTCCACTGTTGACCGTGTCCTCATCCCTGGGCTTATGGCCTTGGTCTCTGCTCTGCTAGCCTCTTGCTGGTGCATTGCGATAATCCCTGGACTTATGGCCAATCTTGTTGCAGTTATAATATGCATCTTGAATCCTACGTTGTTGTGGTACTTTCAAACCATGTTGTGTTCCTTTCTTATGCTGATGATGAAATCCCTTACCCCACTACTGGGGTTCTCTAGATCCAACAAAAGGTCTCTTGTCCTTGCCCTTGCCCTTGTCATTTTGATATCTTGGCTTGGCGTTACTCTCTTTGCTCTTCTAAAACATCACAGTCTCATTTTCCTATGAAATGACTGCATCAGCCACCTCCCACACTGAATGAAATCGCCTAGATACGAGATATCAATGTAGAATCAGGCGAAGTCTTATTAAAAACATCTGAGCCTGCCGCTCATCAGTATGCCACATGCCCATGAATTTTAGTAGGATTATGAATTTACTCTAATAATCTGACACCGACATGTCTCCCGCTCTAGCCGAGCTAGTTCCAACTCATTTTCCGCTTTTGTTATGGCCGACATATACTACTCATCAAAGAAGTACATAAAAGTCTCCCATGAAATCGTTATCCTCTACTCTGGAGTGAACCGAAGTCGATACTACCCTCTTACATCACCCTTGAGGCTAAAACCTGCTAGCCTCTGCTTCTGCACAATATCCATATTAAGCATAACCAAGATGTTACTCGCATCCTCCTTCCACTTATATGCCACAATAGAATCTAATGTGTCGTGAAACTCTGGTGCCTTCAACTTTTGGTATCTCTCTAACAAACAGAGCCATGCCTCCTGCTTAGCTTCTCCCTCTAAAATTGGTGGTGGTGGTGTAGCTATTGGCATCTCTTCTGGTGTTTCCTCCTGAATAGGTGCCTCCTATGGAGCCTGATTTGCCAATTGCTCCTCTATCGCTGCTAGTCGAGCTGCTAACGGAGCTATGATAACGACTAGATACTGCAAAGCCTACTATCAGCTTGCCCAGCTCCCTAAGCACGGGTACGTCTGCGACCACGTCCTCTTCCTGACATCTATATGTCTAGAAGTAGAGCTTGTTAGACACAGTAAATAGGATCTCAAGCATAAAAATAAACATATATCAATAGGAAGATATTATCATTTATCATTTATCATTCATGCAAATACTTTTCAATCAAAATAAGATCAATTGTCATTAAAAAATTTATAATTTTTGAATACACGTATATAACGTCCTCACTCATTCTAGGAAATCCTAGCGGACTCTATATATGATCTCTAGGAAACTCTATCCTAGCTCCATGAATCGACACATGAATAATCTTAAGGATGCTGGAACTAGAGCTCTGATACCAACTGTGATGCCCCTGATTTCACACAAGGCTGCATTCCAATGTGAACCTAGAGATATCAAACCTGCCATGCACACATACTGTGCATAAACATATTTTACCAATCACAACAATATTCTCTAGTAGAATCAAATAGAAGTGTAGGTACAAAATAAGAAAAATAAGGGAATAAATATAATACACATGACATAAAAAAATATATCTCATAAATAAAAAGAATCATGTCTCAACTGGAATACACCTAATATCTAAAATAATGAAAATGTCTCAAGAAGAGTCAACTGATAATAAACTAAGGAAAACTGTCTTTACAATATGAGTACAAAACTCTAATGTCTAAATAAAACATAAAATCTACTATATAGCCTCTAAAAACTCATGTGACGGCGACTATACAAGAACTCCGTCATCCTGCGGCTCTCCGTATCTCTGTACCACCTGAAAGAAGAAAAAAATAAGAAGAAGAACCACATAAAGAGCGTCAGAGCGCTATAACAAGATCATCCCCATCCACCCCAGGGGAAGAGGGCTGCTAGATGGAGTGAATGCTCTATCAATTAATCATAGTCTACCTAGATTTATTTTCCTTATATCTAAGTGGAATTAAAATTAAGAAACCTATAACACGAGATATAGTACGTCGAGCGAAATAATCCAAACAAGGAAACCCTCATGTATATATCATTGTCTCAAATTATAGATATCTAAACATTAATACCAAACTAAGAATAGATAATCTAATGAAATCAACAATTAGAAATCCACAACACGAGATTAGTACGTCGAGCGGAATAATCCAAACAAGGAAACCCTCATGTATATATCATATGTCTCAACTTGTGAATTGCTAATCATTGATCCCAACTAAGAAGTAAAGAAAACAGTAAAGAAATATAAAGACATCATTACATCGTATTTATGATATCTTCCACAATCACTGGAGAGATAAAATAAATACCAACATATACTCCCGTATACTTTCAAGAGCAAAATATCTCAGTCATATATCTCAAAGATGAGTTGAACTCAGAACTGACATCCACCTAAAACTTAGGCTATAAATTAACCATCTCAATATCATGGACTATCCTATAGGTATCTTGAACTGTGTACATGGGTTATTAGTCTCATTGCGATCTCAGCACATAGCCTGAGTATGGGGCGACCTACCATATAGGTATCTAAATAGATGGCTCACAAGTCGCATAAATAGACGGCTCACAAGCCTCATCATACCCTCGTACGGACGGACTGCTATACAAAGCATCCAAACTCGACTCAATAGCCTATACATATGGAATATCGACTCACTACCTCATGTAGCACTGAACTGAGCTCATCAACGATATCTATTTCATGAATAATTTGTGTATATTGGTATATCGACGTACTATCCCATATAGTGCTGAGCTGTGCTCATCAACGATATCCAACTCGTGTATAACAACTTCTAATTCTGACATAAATACCCCAAATCTTGTAAAAAACCCTTTTGGGTTACTCATGTGTGTGCAATGACACTGTACTTGTATATTCGTGAATTTACATGTAAGGAAGTACGGCTCAAACCACGCAAACACATCTCAGCCAAAAAACAAAACAAAACTTAGGAAGTCAGCCTTAGTAGTCGAGTACTAAACTGAGTTGTCGACTACTCCGCTATGAGAAAGTTTTCGTATAATAAATTTTGAGACAGAGTAGCCGACTACTCATTTTAGTAGCCGGCTACTCTGCATGCAACTGCAAACTGATATGTGCAAACAGGAATTTAACTAAACAACTTGCACTTATGTAATCTCAAACATGATTTACACAATTTGCCTACATTAAACAGAGATTATCTTGATCATAAATATGGAATTATCTTGGTTCAATTAAAGTTAACACCTTCACTAACAAATCACTTCAATTAATTACATATAAGCAACATGATTATGAAAACATGATGAAAACTACACATGACAGAGTTATATTTCATTTTAAATCTGATTACAAAGCCTAGATATCACAACCCTAGGTTTTAGCATGATAATATACAAGAAAACTCAATTAATTATCAATTTAGGGTTTTGCACATAAGTTAAAGTTAATTAATAGGTTAAAAACAAAAATAAAATTAAACCTAATGATCATGATTATATTTCTAATGTTAACAACAAGTCTAACATAGGTTACAGATCTATTATCAAAAACCTATCTTTTATCACATCACAATGAGAGTTAAGCATATAAACTTGGATTTAACACTTTAAATCATAAAATTACTAAGGGTGCAGGAGTGGATGAAGATGATCTTATCTTAGGGTGCTATTGGACTCCTCAACTATGTATATGAAAGATCCCCCTTCAACCATGATCTCAAACTCTGCATTCCTCTCGACAAATGCCTCAAAACTCTCCCAAAAACTCACAATTAGGGTTAGGGTTTGAGAAAGAAGATGGCTGGTATTAAACTCACGTGAAAGAGGATTAAAAGAGCTTTAAAACGAGTATATATATGCATATATACAACTGGATTCGAAACAAAATGAATCCGACCCGAAATCTAAAAGAAAAACTAGAAACAGCCCCGATAGTCAACTACTACTTAGAGTAGTTGACTACTAAGCTGGTTAGTTGACTACTCTAAGGAGTAGTCGACTACTAACAGCCTAGAAACAGGTTTGTGTATGTTTTCCATCTATACTCACACATATACATTGGATTGATCTCAAATCAATCCCTAGCATACTCAAACATCAATATATGTTATTTATCACCATATAACATATTTATTATTATTTATCATAATATATTCAAATTTACAGGGTTTTACATTGGTTCTCACAAAGTTGAGGATACTTCAGTCGCATCTCATCTTCAAGCTCCCACGTTGCTTCTCTATCAGAGTGATTCTTCCATTGAACTTCATGTATCGAATTGTACATTGCCTAAGCACTTACTCCTTTTGATCTACAATGCTTTCAGGTTATTCCTCATATGTTAAGTCTTCCTTTAGCTCAATAGGTTCTAGTTCTATAACTGTATCTGGATCTCGAATAAATTTTCTCAGCATAGATACATGAAATACATTGTGGAATCCGGCTAAAGAAGGCGATAAAGCAAGCCTATAATTGACTTCACCAACATGCTAAAGAATTTCAAATGGTCCCACAAATTTTTGGACTAATCTTTCCTCGGATTCCATATCTTTTCACACCTCTTTAGGGGACACCTTTAAGAATACATGATCACCTTCTTGAAATTCTAAGGCTCTCTTTCTCCGATTAGTATAGCTATTCTGTCTGCTTTGTGCATTTTGATTATGCTCTCCTATCAAGTAAATTTTCTCTATAGCTTGTTGCACTAACTCAGGACCAAGAAGTTTCCTTTCTCCAACATCGTCCCAGTGTATAGGCGAACGACACTTCCTTTCGTATAGAGCTTCATGCGATGCCATCTTAATGCTTGCTTAGTAACTATTGTTATATGCAAACTCTGCCAATGGTAAATGCTCCTCCCATAATCCTTTCAAATCAAGGATACAACATCTTAACATATCATCAAGAGTTTGAATTGTTCTCTCAGATTGACCATTTGTTTATGGATGATATGCTGAGCTAAAATAGAGTTTACTCTGAAGAACTTTATGCACACCTTTCCAATACTCTGATACGAATCTAGGATCTCTATCAGAGACTATCTCCATGGGTACACCATGAAGTCTAACTACTTCAGCAATATACAACTTCGCAAGCTTCTCCAAGGAAAACTACATATTGATTGGCAAGAAGTGAGCCGACTTAGTCAGACGGTCCACTATGACCCATATTTTGTTGTTACCCCCTTGCAGATCTTGGTAATCCTGTGACAAAATCTATTAAAATCTTCTCCCACATCCACATTGGTATGTCGAGATTTTGATTTAATCTGGCTGGCCTTTGATACTCTGCTTTTACTTGCTGACATATTTCACACTCTGAAACATACTTGCTAATATCTCTCTTCATATTATTTCACCAGTATATCTCTTTCAAATCCTTGTACATTTTGGTTCCACAGGATGTATTGTATATCCAGAACGATGAGCCTCCTTCAAAATCTTCTTTTTCAATTCTGGACTATTCGGAACACAGAGTCGATTTCTGAACCTAAAAAGTAAAATATCAAAAAGAAAGTAGTTTGTAAGTCCTAAGTGAAGTTAATAGTGGATTCAATTCGTGATTCTTATCTTTTCTGCTTGGTTTCCCCTATCTTTTACTTATTTTGAGTTTTCCTCTTTTTGATTGTTTTTCCTCTTTGATTTTATTCTTTTCCATTTTCATTATTTCTCCTCCTTGTTCATTCTTTATTTTCTTTTATTTGTTCACTCTATCCCCCCCCCCTCATGTTCTAATTTTTTTATTTGTAAATAATCATGCACTCTCTATATCTCTACACTTTCAATCCTCTTTGTCCAAACACCATTATAGAACCATTTTTATGATTTTTCTACATAGACATTCCTTATGGGATTGACATTGTACTATACTATAACTTAGTTCTGCACTTGTAACTTGACACTATTTTCACAGCACATCAACACCTCTTCCAAGAACATCATTGATCAAGCTTATAAGAACACCTCTAAAGATGATTCTTTCTGTCACATACAACAAAACATATTTGTGTCAGACTATCTTTGAAAGGTTCAATGGACATGTATTTCAGGGAGAATTCAACTGTCTGATTCCTCAGCACCCCTCCGATAGTAACACCCCCATCAAGTGTTGTCTATATATAACATCATGACCACCAAATGCCATCAAACCTATCAATGAAAAAAAAATTGCACAAGTAGGCACTCACCCATCTAAAGAAATTCAAAGTTTCTAGAGATCGAGATCTAGGGATTTCAGAAACTCTATAGTAGGTCTTGTGGAATGTCAAAAAGTAAAGACCGTTTAACAAATATGAGTTATATATATGAAGATGAGGCCTTAGAGATATTTAGGACAGACTACGTAAACCCAGCAAAGCTAAAGAACTAGACCGAAGGAAAGAAGAATCCAAAACTCTAAGTAATGAAAGGCATAACGATGAAACACAATTCGACACAAACATAAAACTTTGTGTCGTCCTAATTTGACGTATATACTGGTGAACAATATGAAGATAAACATGGACAAATCTTGTGGAACTCAGACTCTACAAGCTGCACAGAAGATGAGGCGCTGGTGATACAATTTGAGTGCTCCATCACAGGTCTAATCACACTGATGCCCATTCAATGCATTAACTTCAGGAAGTCTGTGGTGCACATAAGTCGAGGTGCATGGTCCCAAGGTAATGAGCCACCAAACCTAGCTTAACGCTCGCATTACTCACGCTAAGTTTGGTAGTTGGGGTATGGTGGATTGATTGGACGAAGGTAATAATGATGATAACTTCTTGCCGGCTGTGCGGGAATGGGAGTCCACGTCACATTTAATGCAAGGTGACTGAATGGCACCCATAATGATTAATATGACCCATGGGATTTCACATTTACAATTCATTTAATGAAAATCTGGCGAAGTGATGGATATGTTATGTTAGCAGTATGGTTGCCACAATAACACAAACCAACTGTGCACAGACAAGCTCGATGCATAGTTCAAAATGAATACTATAAATACCTCATCTTCATTTAGTTGTTTAAGAAAAGGATTTATAAGAATATTAATTGCGCTATTACTATCCTCCACATGTTCCTCAACTATTCCAAGCTCACATCAAAACATCTGATCTTTATCTTGTGTTGGCACTGCCACATAACAATCGATCTTTGATCATTGTTGGCACTCTTCTCATTTGTTCAACGATGAAATCTCCATAATAACATTTTTCTTCATCTCAATGACTTTCAAAGAGGCTCATTTTAATCTCATATGGTGTCCAAATTCTATGCTATTTTATTCATATAGGGTTGCACTTAGTGGGTCCTATGACTTATATCCTGCCTACTAGGTTATGGGCCTGGGGCGTGACAAAAACACTGATATTCTATAAAGTATTTGTTTCATTGCCGCTTTCCCCTTAATGTCATGGGTATTCTATATTCACATAAAGTTGCAGAAGTGATGTTTCATTATAGCATCTCAATATGGAAGCCTGTAGAACAAATGCACAATCTAGTAGAAATAATTTCAAAGAACAAGCACAAGAACCAATGACAAGCAATTATAAAATTGGATTTATTTTTTCATGGCTCATCTAGTTTGGCTACATTCATCGTAGAGACATTAAAGAAATTTCACTATCAAAAGAGAAATGAATACAATAAACTCTCAAAAATGCCAAAAAAGACCCAAATAAGAGAATACGTTGATGACAGGCTATTTGTAAATGGTTTTTACAGTATATTAAAAGCCTTCAATTTGCTATTTTTAACCATGGATTAATCTCATCCGTCCATTACATATAGATGCTTTTTGATCCATAGCCCAATACGGATTTGAACAGATGCGTCCTTGAGACGACGTGGGCTTCTCTGATCTAGAGCTGGAGACGAATTGGACTATCGTCCAAAATTTATTCAGACTCTAATAATTGCATGCCGAATAGAATTTAAGTGCATAAGCTGCTAACTAATTCTATTAATATGAGAACTCGTAAGCTTAGGAATTCTTATGAGGGTTTTGAGTCATATGTACCAATAGAATCAATAATAATTAATTCCAAATAGCAGTAATGCTCACTCTGCGGTAGTTCTTTTCCATCAATTTGTATTATATGCCCACTCATCCTCACAGTTTTGTTGAAGTTATATTCTGCATATTTCGTTCTTATTTTTATAAATCCAAACCAGTTAACGGTCCATGGCTTCTCTATACCTTTTTACTTTTGAGATCCCCCTTCTTTATTGTATCTACAGTTAGGTCAGCAACAAGTAATATTTTCTATTTTGAAGTTCACTAACATAAAGAGGGGCACTTCGAGGCTACTTGGTTGGGCAATGTTTTTAGAAAAATGCGTGAAAAAGAAGGAAATGTTACTTCTGGGCAAAAAGTTGAGAATAGGAAATCTATTCTTTTGTTTGTTTCAATCTAAATTCATAGGAATATCCATCTTGCTTTTCTTTCAGACTGTAATTGGTGTCTATTAACTTTACATTCAGTTACATCAGTACATTTAAAGAAATAGAGATGAGATGAGATGAGTTGTCACCTTATTATAGGATGATGTGAGTGATTTTTTAAGAAAACTTGTTTTGATGTTGTTTGGTTGTCGGAAAAAATAAGAAAATGAATTATAAGAAACATATTTCTTGTATTAGGTTGTTTTCTTTTGTTTGGTTATTTCTTAAAAATAAGAAAATATATGAGATGAGATGAGTTGTCATTATATTATTGGATGATGTGACTCACACTTAAGGAAATTGTTTTCCTAGCTTTTTGGGAGGAAAACAAAGAAATGAAATGTTAATGAGATGAGATGAGTTGTCACAATTTTATTGGATGATGTGAGTGATTTTTAAATATGAGATGAGATGAGTTGAGTGATGTTGTGGATGAAAATAATATTTTATTAGATGTGGTGGATGTGATGGATAAGTTGTTGGATGAAAATAATATTTTATTAGATGTGGTGGATGAGTTGTTGGATAAAAATAATATTTTATTAGATGTTGTGGGTGAGTTTTAGGGATGGAAATATGTGAAATTGTACTTTTTGAGATTTATTGGTTTTCATTTCTATTTTTTGGTTATTTAGGAAATAACCAAATAGTAAGAGGAACACAAACTTTGCTCGGTTATATTAATAAGATCATCATAACAACAAATTGAGTCTATTAATTACTCATAGAATCTTATCAGGTAATTGTCATATTGTAGTAATAATCAAGTGTTGTGCTTGGATTTTGTTTGCGAGAACATTAACTCACATCAAGTGTTAATCTAGTCTTCTTACTTCATAAGGCCAATCAGAGTTTAAGAATAGTTCTAGCTTCACCGTAGCTATTGAAATGATATGAGAAGACAGAATCACATTCAACATATAATTGTGGCGCTAAAATCTTAATATTTCCTCTATTTTTTCCTTCTTAAATTAGTGTTTATTTTTTGTCTTTATTAATTACTTTTGATTTTATTTGAAGACACTGATAGTCGGATGGATTTGATTATCTTCTGTCACATGCTAATATTCACTATATATTGTTTTCTTCTTATGACTGAAAAATTGTCTTCACGTATGAAACATATATATGTATACTAGTTAATCTATAAAGCACTAGTTATAGATATTTTTAGGATTCCATTTGTCTCAGGAATACGTATCAAGCTAATGTAGAAGTGGAATTGTCACTGCAGATTAACACTTGTTAGCTACTTCTATCACATAAGAGCAGAATGTATATGCACTCTTGCTCAAGTGCTGATGCTTTTAAATGTTGTTTGTTTTACCATGTAGGACTTCAGAATCTTTTTCACTAATTTGTTTATCGAGATACAATCCTATGGCATTTCTATATGCTTATGTACACTTTTTTGATGTAAGTGAGATTTATGTGTGTCAAGGTTTTCACTTTGGCTCTTAGATTCCTAGTGGTCTTTCATATTTTAATTTACTAGGTTCCAAAAACTGTAGTCCTAATATTTCATTGTTCTTTTCAGGATGATACATATATATTTGATTCCCATGATTTATATTGGTAGACGTTGATGATTTTTTCTCCATGTTTAAAGGGGCGATTTACCCTTCCAGTTAAATTCTAATAGAGTACTAAATGAAACCTTCTTCTTGGCACTTAGCTTCTCTATTCATCGTTGCTCTTTCTGGTGGTGACACGCTGGTTGGTGATTTTATAACACTAGCCTTTATCTGCATTGTTTACTACTATGTTTTTTCCACAGGTTCTACTAAGGTTGGTTGGTGAATTTTACAGGTAAGATGCATCAAGGAGAGATCAGGGTTTGTTGGAGCTTGGACTTCAAATCCCCTTATTATTGATAATTCATACTTCAGTTAAGTTCTCTATTCTTCAGCTTATTCTTTTGAGAGCTGTTTGCTTCTTAGTGTATGTAACGAAACTAAAACAGACTGGAATTTCAGGAATGTGCTTGCTGTATTGAATTTCCTAAGATTAGAGGATACATTTATTTCTCATATTCACCAAAAATTTCGTGCGCGCATGCGATATTGGCATGTTTTAGAGTAGTCTTTATCTATTTCTGCACTGTCATTTCCTAATCAAATATCCTATTGATCTAGTATTAACTCACACTTATTACATATTGGTTTGCCAATATATATGTGCACATGAATCTAGGCTTGTGCCAACTTCCATTAGGAAGTGTCATGTGCTTCTCATACTTATCAATCAGATGTTAAAATCAATAAATTTTATGTCAATCTTTACTATATATATTTGAACTTATTTATGATGATCTGGAATTTCCAGGTTTTACTTGAATTCTGATGTGAATACTTCTCGACATGCTGAGGACATCTTGAAGGAATTGTTCAACACATATATAAACTGGAAACTTTTATTGGCTACTGGAATCGGAGGTAGATCATTCCATCAATGCATGCATTGATCTAATCACTACTAATGACTAGTGAATCGTGTTGGCATGGGACAGACTAATTAAGAAAGCAGCATATACTTGTCCTTTTAGCTTCTTCGTGAAGTTTGCAGACATTAATTGCTAATTTATACTTGTGAAACTGTAAGATATCAAGTCAAGTGTTGCAATTTCCTACCTTTCATATTATTTCTTCACATTATGTATACATGTGAAACTGTGAGATATCAAGTGTTGCAATTTCAGTATACTTTTCATATTATATCTTTTTATTGAATTTGGTTGCATTTTGCGTCCGTATGAATCATTTTGCCTATGATTCAGGAAGTTGATAGAACTAGGAATGAGCACCTTGATGGTTGCGGGATTTCTAAAACAGGTATGTGTAGTTTCATCTTAATGATGCCATAGTTTTGTTTGTCAACGGGTACACATGGATACTTGAAAATTTGTCAGGCATTATTTAATTTCTCTGTACGGGGACTTGCGTTCAAGTGTGATTACAAATTACTTTGAAAGATGTATGCTAATTATGCAGTCTGTATGTTGTTGGAAACAACAAAGAATTTATCAATGTTCAGTTATAAGTATCATGCACTCCTCAGACTAGTCTTCAACCTGTTGCTGATTGAATATTATTTTTGTAGTACCTAATTCATAAGGTATGTGCTTCACCTGTCATCTAACTGATCCACTTTCTTGATATCTTTCTGTATTATACTTCCTTCAGTTTGTTGCTAAAGATTTAAAACACTTGAAATAACATCATTCTGACAATTTATACATAAAGAGATACAATTCATAATTAATCTTCTATGTGCACAAGTTAATTAAACTCCAAATTATCTCTTTGTAAATGGAATGTATAACATAATTTCACATAATGCGTTGTTTTTCTCCTTCATTATGTCCCTCGAATAAGCAAACACAGAATTCGAAGAGGTCTCCCTGTAAAAATGGATATACCACACAATTTCACATAGGATAAAATTCCTTGCATATGATTCACATATGACTTGAGTCTTCTGAAGCATTAACAAGCAAAATAAACATTTTTATCACTCGCATATGAGTTATTCTTTTTCATAATCTCAAGTTGATTTTTTTTCATTTTATTTACTTTGGATGGTAAACATGGTAGCTGTGAGTTTTCCCACACTTGTTTCTTAGATGGTTACGCTTCAGCAAGAAGTTTTCTAATTATTAGTGCTGTTGTTTTCTGTTTTGTGTCCATATATTCATGGTTCTAGGATCTCATTATTGGTATTGTTAATTTCTGTTTTTACAGCAGTACTAGTACTCAATTGCTGAAGATGATAAGTCTCCCAAGTCATATGTAATGTAGCAAAGTTAATTTTTGTTGTTCTGTGTACATGGTTAATTCCTTGTACTCCATGTTGGATTATCCAAAGACTAGTATTTGTTTTTTGGCACATTTGTGTTGACTCTTCTTGTATGCTACAACTTGGTTATGTATCAGTTTGAACCTTTAAATGAAATATTTGCTTTTATGGTTGTCATAATTAGAAGCTATTTCTAGTTCAACCTCAAAGGTTTATAGGCACAACTGAAATACTATAAGAAGTGAAAACAATTGTTAAAATGCTATTTAAAGAAGAAAGACAACATTCGCTGAAACGCCATTGTAGTAACTCAAACGCTATCAAATGTAAGATAATAGCAGCATTGAAATGCTATGAATGAAAACTAAGTAATAGCATTTTTCAACCACTATGAAAGATATTCATCATAGCAATATAGAAACGCTATTGAATACCCTTTTATAGCTACATAAAAACCCTATGGTTGGAACCTTTTTGATAGCGTTTGGGGAAGTGCTATGTAAAGCCACAGACCTACTATAGCGGGTTCTGATACAGCGCTGATTAAAACACTATGAAATAATACCGTAGCTTTTTTCGGCAGCTATAGATGATTTCAGGTGTAGTGTGATTTCCTATTTGGAATTAATCTCCCAAATGTTTCATATCTGAAATTAGTCTCCCAAATATTCATATTTTATAATTAGTACCCCAAGTATTTGAAGTTTTTAAAATTACACTTTGTTATATTTACTGTCCAACTGTTCACTATGGTTAGCTAGTGATTAATCAGGGATGAGCACTGTTTTAAAAATCTATTGGTTATAATGGTATATCATTGTTGTATAAGGTTTTGAACATATTGACACGATTTCTAGAAAATTAAATAAGTTATCATTTTTCACCAATTTAGGGTGAGAATCTGATTAATTAGAAACTTATTGTAAAGGTCTAAGTCGGCTAATTTTGCTAGAAAAAATATTCCATCTATTCTATGGGTTTTGGATCCCAAAATCCTTATTTTTTTAGACCCAAATCTAACACCTGCTAAATAGAATCAAAACCACTGACCTCACTCACTATTTTCTATCACGCTTAAAGCAGTCAAGCCTAATTTCTCTCTACCTCCTTCGCTCTCTCCCCAAATTCAATCACTCGATAACCTTGAGTCCTCTCTCAAAGACATTTTAGTAATATTAAGTATGCTTAGATTGCATTGAAAGTACCCTAGAGAGGGGGAGGGGGTGAATACGGTAATTGCTAATCTAATCCGATATTGATGCCAAATTAAAAACTTTATAAAGAATATCCTAGCAATATGATATATACAAGTGATATATGCAACAATAGGCGATATAAATTATAAGATAAAAGGCGATATTAAAATATACACAAGAATAAGTGCGTCATGTTGCACCCTAGAGGGGGGTGATTAGGGTCTAGAGACAATAATAGTACAATAAAAATTATGACAACCAATACACCACAAAATGAAAAGCGAGAGTAAAGGAGATAAGGTTAGAAATCATTATCCAAGTGACGTGCGATGTGTTTACGAGGTTCGATCCGCTGACCTACATCCCTACTCTCCACTCTCGAAGAGAATCCACTACACAACCCGGTTTGGAAGTCAAAACTTCTTCTATACAACGATCTTCATGAGATCTCATAACCACACAATTGATCTCCACGAGATTACACTCACAACAGTAGCAATCACAGGAAAGACTCTCTCTTTACAATAGCCCTATGGAAAGAAAAGAGATTACACTTGAAGCTATGGATGTGAAAACGAAACAGTGAATAATAGGATGAAAGTTGAAGCTCTTTGAAAACAATAAACTTGAAAACAAGAGTTTTTCAATTAAGGCTTAAGTTTGGTTGGAGTGTTGGATATTTATGAGGAAAGAAAACAGCAGCCAAAGCCCCAAAGTTCAGACAAAATCCCCAAAAACAGGATTTTTGAAACTGTACAAAAATAGTCGTTACAGTGTTATGAGTCGACTCGGTATTGTTCATGAGTCGACTCATAAGTAGTCATTACAGGCTAAAAATTAACTTATGGGTCGACTCATAAAATTCATGAGTCGACTCATCATGCATGGGTTGACTCATGAAGTCATGGGTCGACTTAGCAGAAACAAAACATATTTTCCAGCACAGTTTATGAGTCGACTTATGACAGGCATAAGTTGACTCAACCTGATGGGTCGACTCATGATGTTGTTAGTCGACTCATTAGAAACAATTGACAACTACGCAGCAGTTTGTGAGTCGACTCATAAACATGCACACAGAAAATATCAATTTTGAACTTTGTTAAAAACTATCAAATAAATTCAGAAAAATGTAAAACTTTGAGAATAGTTTATAAACATTTTGACAAACTTGTTTGAAAATAGATTTTGCAAAAAGGTTCTTGTATTTGTGAAAAACATCATTTTACCAAAATACGAGTTTTTGAAACAATGCAAGTATGTGTGATATCCCAAATAGCTTCAAATGAAATCTACAACTACTTGCCTACATTTAAGTACTAGAAAGAAAATAAAATAGCAAATATCTCTCACATAGAAATACATTTCTTGAGTCTTGATATTGTTTTAGAGTTGATGAAGCTTCTCATTACGTTAAGTATTCTTGATAAACATTGCTTCATCACTTTGCCTTCACCTCCTTTAGATATTTGACGTTGTAGCTCATATTCCATCTAATCCTCCATTTATGGTACTAACGAGCTTGATATTCATATTAACTATAATATCACTCAACAAGCAATTAGTACTGATAATGGTGGTTATAAATCATCATCAAA
This sequence comes from Asparagus kiusianus, assembly GCA_022839385.1. Classification (NCBI taxonomy): domain Eukaryota; kingdom Viridiplantae; phylum Streptophyta; class Magnoliopsida; order Asparagales; family Asparagaceae; genus Asparagus; species Asparagus kiusianus. The sequence goes on from BQKN01065401.1 coordinate 733,113, forward strand.
ACATAAGGGCTAACAATCTCTCCCTTTTTGATGATGACAACCAACCATTATATAGGAGCGAATAAATATAGCTTATAGATAGTAGCTTCCCCTATCTATGATCTCCCCCTAACTATGTGCACAAATAAGGAGATTTCTCTCCCCCTTTGTCACCATCAAAATGGGGTATAAGAAATAGTAATTATGCAAAAATACATATGAGATGCAACTAACCAAGCAAACAAGCAAAACATTTTATAAAGAGCATAAACCCAAACCATTTCTTATGCGACAAAAATCTTCTTCACTAAGAGGCTTTGTAAATATGTCCGCTAATTGAGGTTTAGTGTCAATATAAACAAGGGATACATCTTGCCTCTCTACATGATCGCGTAAGATATGATGGCGCACATCAATATGCTTGGTTCTAGAGTGCAAAACGGAATTTTTTGAAATGTTTATAGCACTAGTGTTATCACAAAAAATTTTGTATTTTGAAAGTGCAAATCATAGTCAACTAAACTTTGTTTCGTCCATAAAAGTTAGGCACAACCAAGGTTATTGATAGCGGATCGCGTCGCGTCGCGACGAGGTACCGCTAAGGCTATTGCGCGCTATTGCGGCGAAATAGCGGCAAATAGCGCACAGTCAAATAGTGGACAAATTTAAATATATTTAAATATCCTAAATAATAAGAAAATTCATAAAAAATCTAAAAATTCTATAAATGCATACTTAATGCCTAAACATGAAATAGATGTGTAATAATTACATAACATTAACAAAGTACTATAATTATAAAGATTAAAGAATGAAAAAATATACCTGTTTATCCAAAAGACCGTTATTTGTCCCATTTCTTCAACTTTCAAGTCTCTAATATGAAAATACTCAACAAAAAAAGCATGATTAGTAAGTTAGTAATATCATCATTATATTAACTACTAGAAACTAGAAAGTTGACCTAACAAATAAAATATTCAAGTATAGATTAATGACTAAATGACTAAATGAGCAAAGCAAGATAAGATCATGATAGATAATAACAGTCTATAAATACTAGGCAAGCAATAAAGATCAAACTCCAAACACATGACATGTCCAAACTCCAAACTTAACACGCAAAAGTCTAAATCAAAGCAAAATAAAAGCTAGAAGTCTCAAAAGTGAAGTGACTAAAGTCTGAATTTGAGCAATGACTCATCAATCATCATCATTCATCATCCTCGTCATCATCAGCAGTGCCAAGTAGCAAAATCTCATCTCTCAAAGCATCCTCATCGCTATCATCATCGTCAAGTTGGATATCCTCCTCATCTGAGTCCGAGTCATCAATACTTCCCTCCTCTTCGTCCTCCGAATCTACCTCTTCGTTAGCTCTTGAACTAGAAGCCATATTCACCCTCCTTGTGGTCCTCCTCGGCTGCAAGAACTCATCTGTTCCAGCTGCTTCGGAGATGACTCCTAGTGGAATATCGGTCCCTGGATAATAATCCTCTTCCTCCTCAGAGTTATATCCATCCACCACCCATGAAGAAGCGTGCCGGCCGTCTTTAGCAAGTAGGATGTCCCTCTTCTTTCCATCCTTTCTTGTTGTATCCATCTTAGTTCTGATCTTCAAATTGAATTGCACAAAGACTAGATCGCTCAATCTCTTGCTATCGAGCCTATTTCTTTTCTTTGTGTGGATCTGCATTTAAACATAAAAATATCATTTCTTTCGAATTTTCATTTTATCATTTATTGTTTAATCTCATTTTTTAAATATGAACAATTGAATATGAAAATTAAAACAAGGTATTGAGTGATTAGTGATTACCCCTTCAAAACAACTCCGATTTCTTTCACATCCAGAGGAGCTACCTGTCAATCTCAATATCCGAAGAGCCATCATTTGCATGTAAGGCATGTCTCCACCAAATGTATCCCACCAATGAGCTGATTCAAAAGGGTAAAGCAAATTAATCAATTGATTGATTTGATATTTTGATTCAATCTTAAAACTAGCAAATATATTATATATATCAAAATATAACAATATAAGTCAAAACCTGGATTACGGTCCTCAGCAATTCTCTTTACTACTCTCTGTGCTCTTGGCTTTCCATGGACGAAAGCATCACAGTCCCTATACTTCAACATCTCAGTGGAGTAGATAGTATCAACGACAGCTTCATCAATACCACCTTCATTTCTAAAAAATAGCTCAGCACAATCAAGAACTGCTTGCTTAGCTTCTGTACTCTTCTTAGCCACTTCATCCTCCGCATAATAGAAAAGAGGATTTAGGAACCATGCAGCTAGGTGAAGAGGACTATCAAGCCTATTCTTAGCATGCCTCTCTATAATGGATATGATAGGCATATAGTCCTTCTCTATCTTCAAAGCAGCCATGATTTCCCTCTTCACTATTTGAAGCTCTCCAATAATAAATCCCATTGAGGGACAAGTATATGAATTGACCATGCGCAGAAATTTGAAAAGAGGCGTGAAGACCTTCAAGCAACTCCTCACACCTCTCCAGAAGGTTCTCGATATCACTGTAGCATTTGCTGTACGAGCTTTCTTCTTTGCAGCCCCAACAAATTTCAAACCCGTAAACTCATCTGAGTTAAACATAGCCATCAGTGCATCCTTCTTCTCCAATAGACTCCCTAGTGTGAGGAATGAAGTAGCAAATCTAGTGGTCCCCGGCCTGACAATGTCCTTCCTCCTCGTGCACTTACGCATAAGTGCCAAAGTCCTGGTGTGGCCATAGATAAAAAACAGTCAAAACCCTTGCCTTCTCAATTGTATTCTTAAATTTTGTCAATTTTCCAATATCCTGCAACATAAGATTGGTTGTGTGCGCCGCACAAGAAGTCCAAAAGATTCTCGGCCTCTCACTTTTTAGCTTCTCCTTTGCAGCCATATTCGCCGAGTGATTATCAGTGACAACTTGTACAACATAGTCTGCCCCTATCTCCTGGATGTACTGATCAACCCACTTATAAATAAAATCTCCGGTATGAGATTCAGCAGACTCCTCTATAGAGTTGTAGAAAATAACTCCAGCACTAGAATGAATGCACATGTTCATAACACATCTGTGTTTTTGATCAGTCCATGAATCTGTCATCAATGTGCAACCGGTAGTCTCCCAAAGCTTCTTATGTGGCTCCAAACCAACTGAAGTACGTGATACTGCCTTCTTCAACAAAGGCTCCCTCAACTGGTACATCGTCGGTCCTACATAACCTGGGCCAAACTGACCAATAGCTTCACACATATTGTTAAAAGAAGGGAGCATCAATGCATGAAATGGAATTCCTGCTTCATAGGTCCAAAGAGAGACCCATTCAAGGACTAACTCCTTTCTTCTTTTGCGCTCAGCTGCATCAACTGTTGTTTGCTTCATAGTCGAAGATGATGTAGGATCCTCTGGCAAGAATGAAGCATAACGATGGATAGCTCCAAATTCACGGGGCCTCTTGTTTCCAATCCTAGTGATTTCTTCCGCATTTTCAATTCTGGAACTAGAAATATCGACCTCCTGCCTACGCTCAACCTCAAATCTTATCTTGTATGACTTCTTACCCTTAGTTTCAGCCATTGCTGCTTTTATCCTCGCAATAATATCAGGCGTCGCTTTCTTGCATGGTTTTGTATTCCCCCGGCTACCAGCTAAGTGCTCTTTCTGGCGGGAAATGCCACCGGTGGTTTCATGTCCACATAGAGTGCACTTAATCTTATTCTTCTTAGGCCATTCTGGATAAATTGCCCAATCCCATCCAATATCATCTGAAGGACGCGGATGTGGGCGTTGAACCGAAGCTTGAGCCTCGGCAGCTAGATTTGGTCGGCCCTGGCTACCCGACTCTCGATTTTGAGAACTCATCAATGGATTAGAAGCTGTGGAGGACAATTCCATATAATGGCTGAAATTATACCTATTCAATGAACAAGAACAAATAACAATATAAGTACTATAACAGTAGAACTGTAATTCTTAAATTCTTTATTCATACAATAAATAAACATGTTATATTTCTTCATTCATTCAATAACTCAAAGAGTTATAAATTTATAATGATTTGATTGATTTCAAATGTTGATTATACAGGTTTTCTGGAAGTTGGAAATATCAAGGGCACTAATCATTTCGATGCAGCTGCTGAAGTGCTGATTATGAATGAAGATCAAGCCGTTTATTGCATACATATTAATTAGTTGTAACTTGTAAATTTCTTGTATTAATTGATCAGTAAATAATTGATAAGCTTGTTGTATGACAAGAATTATAGCTCCTATTGACTACTCTGTTTTGGTTAACTGTACTTACAGGGCATTTACATGTCATAGCCTCATAGGCTAATGGCGTGTCCAGGTTGGTGTTCTCCAAGAATTAGTAATATTTATTTACAAAGTTTGGTCAAGTGCTAACTTCTAATGCATGAAGGCTTATAATCTATATCTATATTTGCTTTATAGCAAGGGAAAGAATACAATATGCCCATCACAGACAAATTATGCACTTCAGCAAGAATCAACAGCTTAACACAAATCAAAAGCCTTGACCCACTTCAAATTAAATTAAATAGATTTACATGCTCATAACTGTTTAGGTGAAATACTAGATAGCTACGAACTTATTGATATTCTAAACAAACTTCCTCTTCCCATCAAGAAAACAGACAGAACAAGTTTATCGTCAACTTATTTAAAAATTATAACACACTTTGTCAGTGACATCTGAGCAAATTCAGAAGAGAAAAATCAGAAAATGAAACATCTTCTTTCTAGAAAGTCTGAAAGTGTCTCATATAGCAACAATTAAAATGAAAGTGAAGACAGGAAAACTAGAAGTGAGAACATTGAGAAGGTTTAAAATGAAAGAGAAGAAAGGGAAGCTATTTTACCTTTACCTCTGTTGTAGATCTAGCCAACAAAGATGAGATGACGCTGGGAGCTTGAGCTGTTGGAGACTTGAGGGAAGCTTGTTGGAGACTCGGAGTTCGAAAGTCGTCTCGTCGCTAGGAGCAGAAGTCGCTGGAAACGTTGGCTGGACTCGGAGAGCGGAAGTCAATCATCGTTGTTGTGGAGCTCTGAGGAAGGAGCTCTGAGGAATTAGGGTTGCGTTGTTGTGGAGCTCTGAGGAAGACAATCGTCGTAGGAGAAAATCATCGTGGCTAGAACGAAGAAGATCCGCAGGCGGCTAGGGTTCGGGAGTGGGAGAGAAAAAATCGTCTTTTATCTGGTTTTAACAAGCCGGGTTTGGGTTCGGGTCGGGTTCAGCGCGAAAACAATCGAATATGGGTTTAGCGGGTTTAGCGGATTTTTCCGCTTTGCCCACTTTTGCCCGCTTTTCCCCGCTATTGAGCGCTTTTACGCGCTTTTCGAATGCAAAACGGTTTTCCCCGCTAAACCCGACCGCGACACCCCTCCGCGTAGCGCTGAGGGGCCGCGACCGCGAAAGGCGCCGCTATAGCCCCGCTATCGGGCGCTTTTTACAACACTGGGCACAACATAAGCCGACGGTAATGTATTCCGCTTCCGTAGTGGATAAGGCAACACAATTTTTTTTCTTGGAGGCCCAAGAGACAAGAGAGTTACCCAAAAATTAACATGTACTACTCGTACTTTTGTGATCTACCCTACATCCGGCAAAGTCAACATCACAAAAACCATAAAGATCAAAAGAGGTGCTTTTTGGATAAAATAAACCAAGATCAATTGTATCATTGACTTATTTAATAATTCTTTTAACTGAAATCAAATAGGATGTTTTAGGAGAGGCTTAAAAACATGCACATGCACACACACTAAACATGATATCAGGTCTACTAGTGGTAAGGTAAAGAAGACTACCTATCATATATCAGTATAGTTTTTGGTCTACATCCTTACCACTATCATCCGCATCAAGCTTGATACTTATACTCATGGGAGTTGGTGCGTGCTTAGAATTTTCCAATCCGAATTTCTTCACCAATTCTTTAGCATACTTTCTTTGAGAAATGAATATCCCATCCTTAGTTTGCTTGACTTGAAGCCCGAGAAAGAAAGTGAGCTCTCCCATCATGCTCATCTAAAAATGATCTTGCATAGCTTTAGAAAATTTCTTGCATAAAGTTTCGTTAGTGGCACCAAATATGATATCATCAACATATATTTAAACTAAAATAAAATCATTTGTCCTTTTTCTCACAAAAAGTGTATTATCAATTTTTCCTTTAGAAAAGCTATTTTTAAGAAGAAAACTAGAGAGGCGGGCATACCAAGCTCTAGGAGCTTGTTTTAACTCATATAAAGCTTTTTGAACCGGTAAACATGATTAGGAAATGAATGATCCATAAAACCGGGGGGTTGCTTGACATATACTTCCTCTTCTATAAAACTATTTAAAAAGGCACTTTTTACATCCATTTAATATAATTTAATCTTTAAAGCTAGTAAAGGCTAAAAACATTCTAATGGATTCTAACCTTGCAACCGGTGCAAAGGTTTCATCATAGTTTATGCCCTCCTCTTGATTGTATCATTGGGCAACTAAACGAACTTTGTTTCTCGTGACTATGCCATGTTCATCAAGTTTGTTTCTAAAAACCCATTTAGTTCCAATAATATGAATATTATTAGGTCTAGGAACTAATTTTCAAACATTATTCCTTTGAAAATTGTTTAGTTCATCATGCATTGCTAGAACCCAAAACTCATCTTTTAAAGCATCATTTATCTTTTTAGGTTCTATTTGAGATAGGAAGGTAACATTACCACATTCACTCAAAGCTTTTGAGCGAGTTAGAACCCCTTGTGAAGGATTCCCTATTATTTGCTCATTTGCATGATATGGTACAAATTTTCATGCTTTGGAGAGTTCTTCTTGCTCTTGAATGTTGTTATTTTCTTCATCCTTTTGTGCATCTATTGAGGGTGTCTCATTTAGTTGCAAAAGTTCCAATCCTCCCTCAACATCATCATCACCATTCCTAGGTAAACCAATTTGTAAACTAATATTAGTCTCATCAAAAGTAACGTTTATAGATTCTTCAACAATAAGAGTTCGTTTGTTGAAGACCCTATAAGCCTTACTTCTAGGTGCATAACCTAAGTATATACCAACATTAATTTTTTGAGTCAAATTTATCATGGTGATCTTTGGTATTCAAGATAAAATATTTACAACCAAAAATACGAAAGTATCCAATAAAAGGGGTTTTGCCATAAAATAGTTCATAAGGAGTTTTCTTAAGCTTTGGTCTAATCAAAACACGATTCAAAACATGGTAAGCTGTATTAATGGCTTCCGCCCAAAAATATTTTGGTAAATCAAAAGCATTAATCATTGTTCGTGTCATCTCTTGTATGGTGCGATTTTTCCGTTCAACAACACCATTTTGTTGTGGTGTTCTTGGAGCGGAAAATACATGAGTTATGCCACGATGCGCACAAAAATTATTAAAAAAATTATTTTAAAATTCACCACTATGATCACTTCTAATTTTAACAACTTTCAATTCTTTTTCATTTTCAATTCTTTTGACAAAATGTGAAAAATCTTCAAAACATTCATCTTTACTACCAAGAAAGATTGTCCATGTAGAACATGAGTAATCATCAATGATAACAAAAACATAGTGTTTACCTCCTAGTGAGGTAACACGCATAGGACCAAAGAGATCAAGATGTAATAATTATAAGGGTTTAGAAGTTGATACCTCATTAATGGATTTGAAGGTAGACTTGGTTTGTTTACCTTTAGCACAATCTTCACAAATGGTATCTTTGATAAAATGTAAGTTTGGTAACCCTTTTATAAGATTCTTTTTGGATAACTTAGATATCAATTACATGTTTGGGTGACCAAGCCTCTTATGCCATATCCAAGGATTCTCATCGACCGCCGTAAGGTATTTAAATCTTGATTCACTAGCTTATTCATCTAAAATATGTACACATTAGATTTTCTATTAGCAACAAAAATAATTTTTTCATTTGAGCTAACAATGCACTTATCCGGTTTGAAAGAAATATCAAAACCTTTATCACTTAATTGGCTAATACTAAGAAGATTATGATTTAAGCCTCTAACCAAATAAACACCCTCTATTACGGGAGAAGGTATCTTACCAATGTTTCCAATACCTATAATTTTACCTTTCTCACCACCACCGAAGGAGACGTTACCTCCTTCAATCCTTGATAGGGTTGCAAATAGCTCTTTGTTGCCTATCATATGATGTGAGCAACCACTATCAAGGTACTATATCTCTCTACGTCATGTTTGTGATGTTCCCTACATAAGATGAAGACGTTGAAGCTTTAGGTACCCAAATATTGGGTCCTTGGGTGTTAGTGTTCTTGGTACCTTTGGGTACCCATGTCATTCCATAATAATCATTGTTATTTTTAATCCTATAATGAGTAGAGATATGACCATGTTTCATGCAATATGTGCACACAAAATTTCTCTTGTGTGTAGAAGCATAAGATCTATAAAATCTATTTCTTTCATTGCGATGATGATTAGAATATGCATGAGTAGATTTAATTCTACCACTTTTAATTTCAAGCCTTTCTATTTTAGATCTCAATTGTTTGTTTTCAAAATCAAGATCCCCTAACAATTCATCTTTTAGAGCAAGTAAGGATTGTAGTTGCTCAAGTTTGGAATCACAAGAAGTATGCAATTTTTTAAAGAAAAAGTATTCTTTTGTCATTCTTTTAAACTTAATGTTTAACTCTTTTAATGCGGTTGCTAGATCACATTGTATATAAAAGGATTCACTTTCGGTATCGGATATTACCTCTTTTTCATAAGCCATAAAGCAAATGTTAGGATCATGAATAGCAATCTTTGCTCCTTCTTCATTGCTATCTGAATCGCTTGGTTCGGATTCCTCCCATTCGGTATACATGGCTTTCTTCTTCTTGTATTTCAAATATTTCTCCTTGATCTTAGGGCAATCTTTGGCAATATGACCCGGTTCGTTGCATTCAAAATATTTTCCTACATGCGAAGAAAATTTGTTGTTAGATCAGGGATTGAACTTCTTATTCATTTTTATAAGTCTTGATATTCTTCTAGAGAGGTGAGCCACTTCTCTAGAAAAATCAACTTTACTATCCGAAGATGAGAAGTTATCACTAGCTCCTTTAAGAGCTATGGTCTTCATTTTTGGGGATGACTCCTCAATTTCCTGTGAGGGCACTTCCTCCTTCTCCTTTCCTTTAAGCTTCTTCTCATGAACATTAAGCTTACCGATGAGACCATCGAGAGCTAGAGTAGTAAGATCATGTGCCTCCTCTATGGCCGTAGCCTAAGTAGCACGGACACGGATCCGACACGGCCATCCGACACGCCGACACGAGGCAAATCCTAAAAAATACATAGGATACGTGTGTTCGACACGTGTATCCGACACGGACACAACACGACACGGCTTCATGTTATGCGTGTCCGTGCTTCATAGGCCGTAGCTTTAGGCTCCCATGCCGGAGTCAATGAGCGAAGGATCTTGTAGTTCATCTCTTGGATAGTCAATGTCTTCTCAAGACCATATAATTCATTGATGATATTAGTAAAGCAAGAAAACATAGCATCAATGGATTCATTAGGAAGCATTTTAAATAACTCATAGTCATGCATAAGCCCACTAATTTTGGACTCCTTAACTTGGGGGTTCCTTCATGTGTAATACATAATTTTACCCAAATTTGATGTGCGGTTGCACACATGGAGACCCTATTGTACTCATTTGGGGAAAGACCATAATTAAGGCATTCATGGCCTTTGCATTGAGATTAGCTTGGTGTCTTTCTCCATCGGTCATGGTACTAATCTTAGACTTTTCTACATACTTCTTTTCTATGATATCCAAGATGTCAAGATCAATGCAACGAAGGTAGATCCTCATTCTAGCTTTCCAATAGGCCAAATTGCTACCGATGAAAAGTGGGGATCTAGTGGTAGATTATCTCTCAAGCATATACACATTCAATGAGGCTTCCATAGGATCTTTCCTCTAAGGTGATTAGACCAAAAACTAATATAGAGACCAAGCTCTGATACTAATTGTTAGACCCTAGGGGGGGTGATTAGGGTCTAGAGATAATAATAGTGCAATAAAAATTATGATAAGCAATACACCACAAAATAAAAAGTGAGAGTAAAGGAAATAAGGTTAGAAATCGTTATCCAAGTGACACGCGATGTGTTTACGAGGTTCAGTCCGCTGACCTACGTCCCCGCTTTCCACTCTCGAGGAGAATCCACTACACAACCCAGTTTGGAAGCCGGAACTTCTACACAATGATCTCCACGAGATCTCATAACCACAAAATGAACCTCTATGAGATCACACTCACAACAGTAGCAATCACAGGAAAGACTCTCTCTTTACAATAGCCCTATGGCAAGAAGAGAGATTGCACTTGAAGCTATGGATGTGAAAACGAAACAGTGAATAATAGGATGAAAGTTGAAGCTCTTTGAAAATAATAAACTTAAAAACAAGAGTTTTGCAATTAAGGCTTAAGTTTGAAGTGGTTGGGGTGTTGGGTATTTATGAGGAAAGAAAACAGCAGCCAAAGTCCTAAAGAATCAGATAAAATCCCCCCAAAAACAGGATTTCTAAAACTGTACAAAAATAGCCGTTACAGTGTTATGAGTCGACTCAGTACTGTTTAGGGCTGAGCACGGTTCGGTTCGGGTCGGTTTTTGCTAAATTTTGAACAACCGAACCGAACCGCATATAATTCAAAACCGAACCGAACCGTTGCAAGTCGGTTCGGTGCGGTTCGGTTCGGTTTGTTCGGTTCTAAGTCATCAATACACATCTTGATCTCTCTAGAAATTAACTTGCTATTGGCAGTTAAGCCAATTCAATTTCATTCACAATAACAAAAGCTGAACTGATATATACTGCTTCAGAATAACTAACTTGATCTATGTAACTATGTGAGAATTTGATAGTAAGCCTAGAAAGTATAACTGCTTATAAAGAAAGAAGATAGTATGCCTAAAAAGCAAATGTAACTAGATGACATCAAGCTCATACCTTCAGTTCTTTAATAGTCTCTCCCAGCTTTTCATTTGATTCCTTTAGCTGTTCTGCTTCAGTTTTCAACTGCATCAGCAGGCGAGCGGCATCACCTAAAATACTTACTTTATCAGACCTTGGAGGCTTAGCAGGATCGAGAACAGAACTCAATTGCGAGAACCTGTAACTATTGGGAAAATGCAGCAAAAAAAAACATATAAGAAAGGACTTGTGGTGGCTTTTGAATGTTCAATCAATTTCATACTAAACAACAAGTTTGAGCACAAAATTACAACCTGATACCCATTCCACGTGCAGTAAGTAGCAGCGGACTGAATCGTGATCCCCTTCTCCCTCTCCAAATCCATCGAATCCATCTTCGCTCCAACTCCATCTCTCACCCTCACCTTGTGGATCTCATGGATTCTGCCAGTGTAGAAGAGTATCCTCTCGGTGAGCGTCGTCTTCCCCGAGTCGAAGTGAGCCGAGATCCCGATGTTTCTCATCTTCTCCATCGCCTCCTTCCACCATGCCTCCTTCTCCTCCTTTGCTCGTGCGACGGCGGAGTATGATTGGCTGCCGGCTAACACGTTGGTGAGCTACACGAGCGAGGCTAGCCTAGGGTTGGGGATCTAGCGAGGGTTAGGGTTAGGAATCTGGCGAGCGAGAGGCTATGGAGGGAGTCGGGGAGATGAGGGTTAGGGTTGGGCTTGGGGATCTAAACATCGGTGGTAGCGGCGGCGGGGAGAAGATCACGCGAGAGAGAGCAAGACGAGATTTAAGGTTGGGAATCAGGGAATGAATGAGAACGGAGATTTTATAGAAGTCGGGTATTGGGTATCGGGTATGGGTTACGGTGGGGTGTGAGTTCGGTCGGGTCGGTTTTACTCGGGTTGAATGTTTCTGAACCCGACCCGAACCGATGGCTCATCAAAACCACACCGAACCGTGAAAAATCGGTCGGTTCGGTTGGTTCGGTCGGTTTGGACCGAACTTTGCTCACCCCTAGTACTGTTCATGAGTCAACTCATAAGTAGCCGTTACAGGATAAAAATCAACTTATGGATTGACTCATAAAATTCATGAGTCGACTCATCATGCATGGGTCGATTCATGAAGTCATGGGTCGACTTAGCAGAAACAAAACATATTTTTTAGCACAGTTTATGAGTCGACTTATGACAGGCATAAGTCGACTCAACCTAATGGGTCGACTCATGATGTTGTGAGTCGACTTGTCAGAAACAATTGATAACTACACAGCAGTTTGTGAGTCGACTCAATATTGTTCATGAGTCGACTCATAAACATGCACATGGAAAATATCAACTTTGAACTTTGTTAAAAATTATCAAATAAATTCAGAAAAATGTAAAACTTTGAGAATAGTTTATAAACATTTTGACAAACTTGTTTGAAAAGAGATTTTGTAAAAAGGTTCTCGTATTTGTGAAAAACATCATTTTACCAAAATACGAGTTTTTGAAACAGTGCAAGTGTGTGTGATATCCCAAATAGCTTCAAATGAAATCTACAACTACTTGCCTACATTTAAGTACTAGAGAGAAAATAAAATAGCAAATATCTCTCACATAAAAATATATTTCTTGAGTCTTGATATTCCTTTAGAGTTGATGAAGCTTCTCATTGCGTTAAGTGTTCTTGATAAATATTGCTTCATCACTTTGCCTTCACATCCTTTAGATACTGACGTTGTAGCTTATATTCCATCCAATCCTCCATTTATGGTACTAACGAGCTTGATATTCATATTAACTATAATATCACTCAACAAGTAATTAGTACCAATAATGGTGGTTGTAAATCATCATCAAAACATAAGGGCTAACATATCAATGACAAACACAAATAAGAAATATGATTATGGAGTTTGGTCAACCCTCGACCTACGTCTTCGCTCCTCATCTTGAGAGATTCTTCACTAACCACAAATAACTACACAATCGGTTTTCAAAGCTCATCAAAAACTTTTACAATCACACATTGTCAATCCCACAATTCACTCTTCTAATTGTTGGCCTACCCATGTCACCTTTCTCAAGTGCTTGGAATTACCACCTCTCCCTAGGCTTTGACAACCAAGTCACTCCTCTTAGAATTGACCCCGGTCTCTCCTAACCACTCCTCTAAGTGTCCTTGTGTATTACAACGCGTTCTCACAATAAGCACAAATAAATGTTTAGTTCTCTACAATGGATGAGAACAAATTGTAAGCTCGCTCTCAATGTAACACTTTCACAACCAAAATATACTAAATGTGAAATACTTAAGCTCAAGTGGTTGTGTGTGTAAACAATGAGTAAAATAAGAATTAAACTCAAGTAAATCAAGTTTGTATATATATATATATATATATATATATATATATATATGAAACAAAATGAAGATTAAGCTAGAGAATGAGTTTAGAAAACTTTTCCAAAGAAAACAAAGAGATGTAGGTGAAGATTTAGGGTTGAACGCCTCAAAACCGAAGTTGAGATCTTCTCTTTGTGAAACTTTCTTCACATAAAGAAACACACCAAAACTTGGAAATAAACTAGTGTAAACACTCTTAAAACTCTTGTGAAAAACTAAGGCTTGAGGGGGTATTTATAGCCTTAAAAACAAAGCAGCCAAAAAACTAGCTGTTATAGGAAAAGTAACCATCAATCGACTGGTCAAGTTCATCAGTCGACTGATAACTAGCCGTTAGCTGAGTTCTGAAAAATCAGCACACCGTCGGTTGACTGATGAACAAAATCAGTTGACTGATAATATGTAATCAGTCTACTGATAAGCCTAAAAATCATGCTGAAATCTCACACTGGTCAGTCGACTGGTGAAGCCAATCGGTTAACTGATGGACATGTATTTCAGAAACTTGATTTTTGAAGAGTTGATTTTATAAATTCAAATTAAAATAACAAGTCAACTCCAAAATTAGTAAACTTTTAGAAAATATTTATACACATGAAAATGAACATGTTAGAAAAGAAATTTTCAAAATATCATTTACCATTTGTGAAAACTTATTATTTTACAAAATTGCCAAAATACAGAGTCGAATAAATGCTCGATTTTGATAACTCACTCCAAATAAGATTTGAGATAGATTTAAAGCTTTTGAAAATATGTAAAATGATATCGTTAAGTCCATAATCCAAAAAACATAATATATTCTCAAATGGATGTATGATACAATAAATCAAGAAAATGTATACGTGTACCGTTTGAGCTAAAAGCATAAACACATAAAGTATAAAACCAAAACTACTATACCCAAGCAAAAGATCTTCAATTTGCTCGACTTGGTTGTGGGGATGAAGCGATATAGGTTTTTGACTTGAAATACAAAGCTTCATTCTGATTTCCTTCCAACCTCCTTTAGATATCATCGTGAAGGCGCAAGTCCAACCAACCTCCAACGGAGAATCTTTGTGTAGAATACCTAATAATCAAATGCAAATACTCGACAAATGATGTTAGGAATTGTTTGTTAATCATCAAAATCAGATTAGATGGTAGGCTCATAAACATGAGACCTAACATGCATTTGAGGACATTATATTATATATGCTCACCATCGAATATGACACCTTAATTTTTACTTCTAGTCCTTGATATCTCCCTAATAACCACAATCCGGTATGAATTTTGGTCATCCGATATATTTTAGATAACCGATATGTATACCTTAAGGATGGGTAATTACCAAATCAACCAAAATCAACATCAAAATCCATCAAAATCATGCTCAAAGTAAGTAGCATTAGGTAGAGGGACTAATTTTAAATTAGCTACTTAGGAGACCAATATGGGGGAAAAACCATATATATGTATACACACATCATGTTTTTCATTTAGTTTTCTTTGCATTTAAGTGTATTAGGAAAATGGGTTTTCAATTTGCATTTAATTTTGCATCTAATAATAGAAATTTAAAATGAGGTTTATTTTCTTATACGGTTTACAATTTTGTGATGGAAATGTGAAATAGAGTTCTTACAATTTCATAAAGTTTTACATCATGAAATAGATATGTGAAATAAATTTTCTATGTTCATGTACTTATGCAACTATTTTATAAATATGATAGTTAAATTTATTTCGTTTCCTTTTATTATTGTTTGAAATAAATTTAATGGTATACAACTAGCAATGTATTGTCAAATTGTCAAGTCTTCTATTAGATTTTATAATTTGTAGTTTGTGATTATGCAATTTTTTTAAAAGAAACTTTCGAGTATATGTTGATTCCACGATGCATATATTGAATTAATGGTTTAAGTATTCATGAAAAAAATAATTTTTTTAACATTTTCACTTGGATCCTTCTTTAACCTTGTTACATATATGAAAGTTCATCACATGTTGTCATATTTAATCCCTTTTTTTATTAATGCGTAGTATAACTGTTGTATTTTTGCTTCCTCAGGGGAAAAAATTTCTTCGAAAATGATAGGGGCACTCCTCCAACCACACCACCTCTCTTGTTACGGTGCATTGGGACCCACATGAGATTTTAAATAAAATCTCATGTGGATTTAAAATCTCATGTGGGTCCTAGTGTACTGTAGCAAGAGAGGGGTATGATTGGAGGCGTGGTTGGGGGTGTGCCACTAGTGCCTGACTTTACTAGGGGCTATGTCTATGTAGGATCCATCATTGTGATTAATACTGAGCAGTTTCTATGTGCAGTTTCTAGCGCATACAATTCAATGCAATATTTGTTATTTCTGAGTATGACCATATATCAATTTCATTGATTGCTACGGCATAATCTTTGGGTCATATCTTTTATGGCAGAATAGTTGAGTGACTGTTTCTTGGATTTTTCAT
The DNA here is from genome assembly GCA_022839385.1 of Asparagus kiusianus. Lineage (NCBI taxonomy): Eukaryota > Viridiplantae > Streptophyta > Magnoliopsida > Asparagales > Asparagaceae > Asparagus > Asparagus kiusianus. The sequence goes on from BQKN01065401.1 coordinate 748,955, forward strand.
TAAGAAAGATGGTTCTTCCTTTCTGCAAGTTGTTTAGCTTTTATTAAAAATTATATTATAACATACTGACAGATATGATTAGATATAATTTTATCTCATACCTATTTTGTAATATCTTCCTAATCTCTATTTAAAAGAGATTAAGGTTAGATGAATAACGTCTTGACCTTTTTCTATTTCTCTACAGATTTGTTGTAAATATTGAGAATATATCGTTTTCTATAGGACATTTTTGTCAGCCGATGGTCATGGACTCCCATTTTCTGAAATTGAGAAGGAATCAGCCTTATCTCGACAGATTACAGAGTTCTGCCATCGATCTATGGCATGAAGCTGAAACTTCAGGTTTAGTTTTAATTAATGCAAGCATATTCTTCAGGCAAATATAAATTTCATCATGTTCCTACTTTCAGTCTAGCAACAAAATCGACATGCCACTACCACATATTTGCTCTAACGCAACGGTTCAAAACCGTTGCGTT
>BQKN01065401.1:763273-779046 GCA_022839385.1 Asparagus kiusianus
TCCAACACGAGGACTTTAATCGCTTATAGTCCAACACGAGGACTTTACGTGAACCATGAAGTTACTACTATTAATGGAGTGTCCATTCAACTCTTACACGTGCCTTGCCGTGCATGTCCAAACTTTGTATCATGTCAAGTCATCTTACATATATAACATGCGTGTTCAGTCTATATGTTTGTACACAGCAAGTGTTTAAACAGGAAACAAAAGAAAACAGGAAAAACTCAGATGAGTCGACTCATGCACTCTTATGAGTCGACTCATACATCATGGGTCGACTCGTATACTGACGAGTCGACTCAGCAGAAGATAAATGACAACAGGAAACGAGTTCGTGAGTCGACTCATGATTAGCCATGGGTCGACTCAACATGATGAGTCGACTCATGATGAGTCGTGAGTCGACTCAAGGGCTGAAATCTGCATTTGTTTGAACTGAACTTGTTCAACTCGTTCCATATCTCAATTTTACCAGTATACATGCATCTAGCCTTCAAGTTTAGACTATTACACAGAGAGGAAGCATATATGTAACATGAAACAATTACTTGCATGTTAACACTAACATTTAAATCCCTAATCATGAAGGAAAACATTTAAATTAGTATAAAAACTCTTGTTTTTATTCTTTACACAAAATTCCAGATCTGGGTTTTCATTATAAACTTGTTGGTGAGGATTTAAATTCTTAAACACATGATTTCTAGCATTCACCCTAACAAGAATATTGTTTTGTACTTAAAATAAGTCTTAGGCTCAATAAAATCCATTAAAAACATTTACAAACAGTTAAAAACATGGGGAAGGGTTTGGGTGAAATGCTACTCGCCTCAGATGTGAAGAATAACAATCCCCCTCGCTGCAATCCAAGAGAGAACGCTGAAATCCTCCTTGAAACGCCCCCAAAATCTCCAAGAACACCTAGGGTTTGAGAGAAAAGGGAGGGGCTAGGGTTTTCTTGGGGAGATCTGATGTAAATGGGTGTTTTTCGGGTGCTAAGCAATATATAGGAGCCAACTAAACCCGACCCGAAACCCACAAACCCGAATCGAAAGAAGCCAGAAAAAAATGCGATGAGTCGACTCATGACTCATTATGGGTCGACTCATGGCCATGGGTCGACTCATAAAAATTATGAGTCGACTCAGCAGAAGAAAATTGGGAACAGGACTCGATATCATGAGTCGACTTATGACAGGCGTGAGTCGACTCAACCTGATCAGTCGACTCATGACATGTTATGAGTCGACTCATGAACAAAAATCTGCATACATTGATTCTTTTGCACACGATATGCAAACTTACAACTCATCCTCATACCTGAGGCATATACACATGCTCATAAACTCAAATATCATTTCCCATGCATGACCATGCCACAAAGATATTTATAATATATATTAATTATCTTTGTTCACTCATATTCACACTTGAAAGTTGTCAAAATTAACGGGGTCTTACAGATAGGGGGAGCAGTCCCTATATATTTCTTGTTTTATACTCACCCATGCTTATTTGTAGGGGGAGCTTTCGCTCTCTTAATTCCTTTGTCCCCTTTTTGATGTTGTTAATGGGGGAGAAATATTGTGAGTATATTCGTTCTTGTTTATATGCATGTGAATTATACATTGTATATTCATTTCCTTCATGCATATATTTCTTTTTATAAATTGTTTGTCATTATCAAAAAGGGGGAGATTGTTGCCCTTCTTGTTTTGATGATGTTTAACAAATAATTTACCACTAATCTTGTTTGTCTAGTATTTGTGTTTTCTTATTTATTATAGATAAACAACGTTGTTGGATGATGGATGGAATAGAGCTTCAACGATCATATCCAATGGAGGTTGGCGGAATAGTGTAGTGAAGCCTTGCAATTCAAAGTTAAAGATCAAGTTCAAGCTTCATCCGCATGTGTACCAAGTTGAGCTACAATGAAGATCAAGATCAAGCTTGGGTAATCTAGTTTAGATTTTATATTATGTGTGTTAAATACCTTAAGCTCAATATCATATACACACATGTATTTTTTTCTATGTATATATATAGTTATATATATACATGCATGGTTTTGGGTTTTCATGCTTTGGACATACTTGCAAAATACATGAGTTTTCATAAATAAAAATTTAATTTGAGAAATTCTTTTTTCTAACATGTTTGTTTTCATGTTTATAAACATTTCGCAAAGTTTCATCAAGTTTGGAATTGATTTGTTATGTTTAATGGAATTTACAAAATCATGTTTTTGTTCGTGCACATGTTCGTGCATGTTTTACAAAATAGATAAGTTTTCATAAATAGGAAGTGATATTCAAGAAATTATTTCTTTGACATGTTTATCTACATGTTTAGAAATTTTCCTCAAAATTTTACTATTTTTGGAGTTGATTTACTATGCCCAATTGATTTTACAAAATTGTGTATGTCAGCAGATTTTCAGAAACTGTATATCTGTGTTCAAACATTTATTTCTCTCAAATGAGAAAATATTTTTCAGAAATTCTTTCTCTAACATGTTCTTATACATGTCTAGAACCTTCTCTCAAAATTTCATAACTTTTGGAGTTGATTTACTATTTTTAAGTGATTTTATAAAGCCAGATACGCAGAAAAATCAGATCTGCCAGTTGCTACAGTAACCACGGTCGACCGCTACAGTCAACCATGGAAGTTACTGTAGCATAACGGCTATATTTTTTCAGATTTTGATATATCCGTTATTTTTTCTTTTTTCTTGGTTTTCTTGGGTTTTTGAGCTTGTTTCATGAGCCTATATGTACTCCATGCCCTCGTACCTCTAAGGGCACTTAAGAAATGTTTTAAACAAGTTTAAAGAGTTTTAAACAAGGGTTTAAGTGTGTTTTTAGTGTTTGTTTGGTTTGAAGATTGTTTTCACAAGTGGAGGAGATCATCTTCTTGTTTGGGCTCCAATCTTCATCTCTCCTTCTTGTCATCTATTGGAGAAGTTTACTAAACTCTATCTAGCTTTACATTTGCTTAGTTATTTGATTATCTTTCTTTAAAACTAGTTTTTATATTGAGTTTAAATTTGATTTTACTCATTGTTACATACACCCACTTGAGCTTATTGTATTTGCATACATAGTATATTAGGATTGTGAGAGATTGTAACATTGAGTTGTGCTTCATTGAGTTCTCCCCTTGTATGAGAGAACAAATTATTTATTGTTACATTGTGAAATTGTAAGGTTTTCGGTGAGCTAGAAAACCGAGTGTGTTGTGAAAGCTTTCGTTGAACTAGAAAACCGAGTGTGAGGAGTGAACGTTGTTCGGTGAGCGTTGAAAACCGACATTGTGAGGTGTAAACGTTATTCGGGTGAGCGTAGAAAACCCGATTGTGATAATGGATTTCTCCCCGGGAGAGGGGAGCGGAGACGTAGGACGGAAGGTCCGAACTCCGTGATCATTTGATTGTGTTTGAGTGTGCTTTGGCGGTTATTCTTATTTATGCTCATTGCTCATTTCGTTATTGTCTTATTATTTATATCATCCACTATCTTGTTTTATATTGTTTACCCTTGTGTTAGTTTACATATCCTTGTATATATCATATTGTATATCTCTTTGGTAGGATATATCACCTTGTGTTAGTTATATATCATTGCACATACATTGCCTATATCTCTTTGTTAGGATATATCTTGTTGTTCATATTGATTATCCTAGTTCATATAACTTGTTATATTTCATACTTACTAGGATAACTTGTTAATTAATTTTTATTGGTATTTAATCGGATTAGATTAGCATAAGACTCTAATCACCCCCCTCTAGGGTCTAACATTTCCCTCCGAGCAAAATAGCCCAATTGAGGAATCAGATAACAACCTTCACTCAGAAAGAAGAGGAGTCATTGTATGATGCATGAGAGAGGTACAAGGATCTTCTAAGAATGTGTCCACATCACGGGTTGGAGGATTGGCTCATAATTCACACTTTCTACAACGGTCTTCTCTACAACACAAGGATGACTGTGGATGCTGCAGCGGGTGGTGCATTGATGAACTAAAGTGTACGAGATACAAAATAACTCATAGAGGATATGGCATAGAACCATTTCCAATGGTCAGGTGAGCTCTCTTTACCCAAAAAGAGCGGTAGGTATGATGTAGATGCATTAGACCACATTGCTTCTAAAGTAGATGCTTTATTTCAGAAATTTGATAAGATGAGCATGAATTCAGTAGCATCTAACCCTACTAACTGTGAAATATATGGTATCATTGGACATTCTGCTGTGACATGTCAGATTGGAAACTCCCCTTCCCCTGATGCACTATTATCTGAACATGTTAATTATATGAACAATTTTATTCAGATAGGGGACCCTTTTTCCAATATGTACAACCCGAGGTGGAGAAATCATCCTAATTTATCCTATAAAAATCCACCCCAGAACCCAAATCCTCACTCTAATTTTTAACCTTCAGGCTTTCAAGCCCCTAGACTCTCTTACCCTAGTCCCCAAAAGTCCAATTTGGAGAGCTTGATGGAGAATTTCGTGACATCCCAGAATAAGCAGAATGAAGAATTTAGAAATCAGAATAGGATCATGAATGATGTCATTAGGAACCTAGCCTCTAAAGTTGACTCTTTAGCTACCCATAACAAAATGCTAGAGAATCATATCACTCAATTAGCTCAACAATTTAGCTCTTTTTCTAGATCTTCAGGGATGTTTCCTGAACAATCTGAAACCAACCCCAAGGGATCTATCAATGCCATCACACTTAGGAGTGAAAAAGAGTTAGAGGGACCAATGATGAGGAGTGATCATAGGGATGTAGTTGATGAGAGTGAGAAGTTAGTGACAAGTGAAAAAGAGCATGCTGGTGAGAAAGGAGAGAAAGTTGAGAGATATGTTGCACCTGCACCTTACAAGCCTCCACTACCCTTTCCTCAAAGGCAAGTTAAGGCTATGTTGGAAAATCATTTTGGGAAATTCATAAAAATGTTTAAAAAATTGCATATTAACATCCCATTCGTTGAAGCCATATCTCAAATGCCCTCCTATGCCAAATTCTTAAAGGAGATTTTGTCAAACAAGAGATGATTAGAGGAGTATGAGACCGTAGCCTTGACTCAGGAGTGTAGTGATATAATTCAAAATAAGTTACCACCTAAGCTTAAAGACCCTGGCTCGTTTTCTATTCCTTGCACAATTGGTGATATATCAATTAATCATGCTCTATGTGATCTTTGTGCTAGTGTCAGTCTTATGCCATTGTCTATATGCAACAAGTTGCAGATGGGAGACTTGAAGCCCACTACTATCTCCCTCCAATTGGCAGATCGATCGGTTAAACGTCCGGTAGGTATATTAGAGGATATACCTATCCAGGTTAGTAAATTCTATATTCCGGTTGATTTTGTTATTCTTAAAATTGAGGAGGACTCTCAAATCCTCATTATATTGGGAAGACCTTTCCTTGCTACCGCTGGAGTGATAATTGATGTGAAGAATGGAAATCTCTCAATATAGGGGATGAAAAGGTGAATTTTGACTTGTTTTCTACTACGAAATTCCCACTAATTGATAATACTTGCTGTAGAATTGATACGATTGATATGGTGGTTAGAAAAGACTTTACCAGAGATATCTCAAATGATCCACTTGAGAAATGCTTAGCAAAGGATGAAGCCTCTGTTGATGATGATCAGGAAATAACTTCCTATGTTACGATGCTTGATGAAAGCCCAATCTACACCAAAACCACCTACATCAAAGGACCTGATGCAGTGGCCAAAACTACAAAAGAGTTGAATGCCCAGGGTGTGTCCGCAGACACAGTCGTGTCAAAAAGCAGCAGAAACAGCCCATAACAGGTTTGTGAAGAGAAATTTGCACCTAGAAAGATGCTGAGTAATGATTCCACATGACCAGGGTGTGTCCGTAGACACAGTCATGTCAAAAAGAAGCAGAAGAAGTCTAGAACCAGTCCATCTCCACCAGTTGAAGTGGAACATAAGGCACATTGGGCTATCAAGAGTATTCATTTACATTTGAAAGAAGCAGGGGAACAGAGAAAGCTTCAACCAAATGAACTTGATGAATTGAGATTGGATGCGTATGAGAATGGCAAGATTTACAAAGAAAGAACAAAGAAGTGGCATGATCAACATATCCTCCGTAGAGAGTTTACAGAAGGAGACTTGGTACTTCTACTTAATTCTCGACTCAAGCTTTTTCCAGGCAAACTTCATTCGAGGTGGTCAGGGTCATTCCAAGTGCGTAAGGTATACCCATTTGGGGTTGTTGAAGTATGGAGTGAGGCCATGGGAACCTTCAACGTCAATGGATAGCGGTTAAAGAACTATTTCGTAGGCACTCCGATCGAGAAGTTGGGTACTTTTACCCTTCCCAATCCATCATCATCATGAGCATCGAAGGGGTCTAGCTCATGACAAAAAAACGAGCGCTTCTTGGGAGGCAACCCAAGCTTTTCTTTCACTTTATTTTTTTTAGTGTTTGATTTTAATTAGTTTTCTAATTAGGTTGACGTGAATTGATGTGCAGGTGGATAACGAGATGGATATCAAAGAGTTCAAAGAAAAAAAAAGAGAGAGAAGGAGATGATTAAGGAAAAATGCTGAATACACAGTTTACACGGCTAGGCTGTGTCCACCAACACAGCCGTGTAGTAGTCGTGATGGTCTTCATCTTATTTCCAGAGTCTACCACACCCTGGGAAGGCGCCTACCACACCTATGGTCGAAAAAAAATACCAGATCCTCCTGTCCTCACTTTGTCCTCATTCAAACCCCCCTTCAAAACCACCACTGACCTCCTAATTAGTTTCTCACCTCCCAAAAGCCTATCAATCTCCATTAATTTCCTATCCCCCATTAACTACACCAAAACCCTCTCGCCATTTTCACCTCTAACTCACCGCTGGAGAGTCTCCAACACCAAGACATAACCCCTGTAGTTCAGCCGAGAGCAGCACCAAGGAAGAACAAAACAAAGATCTGATCCATTTGGCCTCATGGCTCCAAAACGCAGAAAAACAAATGAAGCAACAACCTCCAATTCACCGTCAGCATCGCAACAACGATCTATAAGGGGTTCATCAAATTAGAGCGGGGGCAACAACACTTAAGAGCGATGAGCCCCATTTCTCTTCCTCATCTATGATTATTCCCACACATTGAGGACAATGTGCAATTTAGGCATGGGGGAGTGATTTTGTTGGGATGATGTTTCATATATGTTTTGGAGTGTTTTTCTTTGTATTTTTGAGTGCTTGTTTTCTATGTTGGGATTTTTCATTTAGCTTTCTAAAAAAAAGGAGAGAGAAGAAGAAGAAAAAGAGTACCACTATTTGAAAACCCTTCTAACATGTGCATCATTTATTTCACATGCCCCATTATTAAAAAAAAAATCTTTGTTTCATGTTCAGTTGGTTAGGATGTTATCTGTTCGAGTTCCACTTTACCATACTTAACTCTAAATATTGGAATAGATAGGATTGACTTTTGGCTTAACCCATCTAATTAAACCTAAGCTTCTTTGGTGACTTGGACTACTTTTTGGTTATTGGAGAAACACTCAGCTTTGAAAAAAAAGAAAAAAAGAAAAAAATGGGTCCTAAAGTCTATTGCACCGACTACCTGGCACCGCACCCTCAGAAGTATGGCTGTCACGTCGGTAGGTGTTAATTATGATGGGATCTGATAAAAAAGAATAAATAAATAAAATGCAAGGAAACCGATTGCTCCTTTGAGACCTTAAGTAGGAAGAGTATGACCCATTGTGATGAGATATGTGTTTGTCACGAGGAGTTTTGGGCAATCAACTAAAAAATTTTAACTTTTCCATACCATTTTTTTTTCCGACGTTTATGAGTTGAGTCACTTGCACTAACGTACGTGAACGCCTACAGATACATTTTCTTCAACTTTGAACTTGAGACAAGATCTCTATTTTGACATTTGGTTGAGTGGAATAATGTTGCATGTGAACTTGAGAATAGTGGATACCCTTGTGGTTATTTTCTATTTCCGTTGTCATTTCCTTGAATCTGTGCTCTCATGTGTGTGTTTCCATCTGTTTTGCTTGAGGACAAGCAATAGTTCAAGCATGGGGGAGTTGATAAACACGAAAATTCTCTATAATTTGACTATGTTTCACCTATGGATTTGTTGTTATTTGATGTATTTCCTTGCACATTTTCTCTGTTAAGCTCCCTAGTTCTTGTTTACTGCTCTATTTATATATTACGTAGGAATTACTGTAGCTTAGCGCGGATTTGGAGTCAAGAAGGAGTCAAGGAATGCATGTAAAGAGGTTACACGGTTCCCTAGTGTTTAATAACACAGGCGTGTTGATTACAGAAGAAAAGCCGAGAGAGCAGAGTGAAACAGAGTTAAACACGGTCTGGTCGTGTTGATCTACACAGCCGTGTCGGTATCAGTATTCAGTTATTAAGAGATTTGAAGCAAGATTTGAAGTTATATGTTAACGCGATATTTCCTAGAACTTAAATGAGGACACCTAGAGGCATGAAAAACGACCAGAGGCTGGAGATTTCAATTTTTTCTTTCTTCTTCTTCTCCCCGTCCCTCTAAAAACTCTTAGGTTAGGATTTCTTTAATTTGGCAAAGTGTTGGTTGTGAAGAATCGTGTGCAACATCTTGATTTTGTCGCTACGGTTTATTTTTCTAATTTATCTTATTTTCTAGTTTACAGTTATGATCTTATACATTTTATCATGTCTTCTATTTCAATTATGTGTGAGTAATTATTTTTTCTAGGATTGAATTAGGTTCGACTATGGTTATGAATCGATGAACTGATCTTGTTGTTATCATTAATTATTTGATTTGCATTATTCAATTGCTAGTATCTAATTGCTTAGGGTTAATTCAATTAGCCACTGATTTGACTCCTTTAGGATGTTGATTTGAACTGAAAGGTGAGATTGACGTCAAAAAATAGTAATTGAACGGGAATTAATTGATCACGAAAGTAGGTTAATTATTCTTGGGAACATAAGGGACTAACGTGAACTTAATGGGTTTAGTTTAGTTTAACACCATGATGTTCGTTGGAAAATTTGTAGTAAGAAAAATAATGAAAGAATCGTATTTGATTTATTCTTTCTAACTGCTTAGAAAAAGAATGATTACAAATGACGGTTAATAAACATGCTCAAGTGTAAATCATAAACTGCTTAGAAAAAGAATATTATTCAAATGACGGTCGCAGGATCATCAAAATCATCCTTCTGGAATGCTATTTTATCTTTTAAGAATGAATTCCTCCATAACATCTCTTGGTCTCTGGGATTAGGTGATTCAATTAGATTTTGGGAGGACAAATGGACATGTTTTAACTCCTTAGCCAGTCTTTACCCTTCTTTATATAAGCTATCCTTATCTCCTAATGTTACTATTTGCAGTCAATGTTCTCTGAGAAATTCCTCTTGGCATTGGAGACCTTTGTTAAAGAGATGCATCTCATCCTCTTCCCAAATTGACAAAGTCTATCTCATGAATTTATTACGGATGTTTCAAATTTCTACAGTAAAAGATAATCCTAGATGGTTGCTTACAAGTACTGGTATTTTCACAATTAAGTCTTTCTATCAGTTTCTCAACCAGAGAGGTGTTCTATCACCTCATTTTAAAGTTATTTGGAAAAATGCAACTACATCCAGAATCAGTTTCTTTACCTGGCTTTTATGCAGTAATAAACTTCACACAAAAGATTATCTCTTAGCAAAGGGATGGATAGGAGATCCAATGTGTATCTTTTGTGGCACTCAAACGGAATCCAGGGACCATTTGTTTTTCTCATGCTCTATATCCTCTCAAGTCTGGTCTCATTTCAAAAACTATTACCTTCCTTTCATATGGCCATCAACTTTTGAAGACTTATTACAACTTGCGAGTAAACTTCGAGGAAGTGCTGGTCATATTTGGCGTAGCTTTATCTCCTATATCTGCTGGAATATTTGGATCAGTAGGAATAAAACTTTATTTGACAAAACAAGTTTCTCTTACAAGAAGATTGTTAATCAAGCAATTTACGGCTTGTATGATTGGTCAGGTAATGGAAGAGGTGCTGCGACAAGGGAACTATCTGCCAGGCTACATAAATTTCCCCTATCCAGAGCTAGTGTTTGAAGAAAGTGGGCATTCTATGGATCTTGAGAGTTTTTAACTTATGTATATATCTGTCAAGTAAACTTTATTTTTGGTTTTCATGTTGTTTTATAGAAAGTTTAATTTCTACTATGCACATGTATGGCTGGCTTTGGTTCTTCCTAAAATATGTGTCAACGATGAATGACAGCAAGACCCTCTCTTCATCTTCACGGATCTTGGGAAGAAGAAAGTTATACATCACTACTAGTAGAAATTCCACTTTCTAAATTACAACTTTTTAGACACTTCTTGTGTCTAAGCTTTTGTATTTAACAATCTTTTGGACTTTTATTTTTAATGAACGGGGCTTTAGCCTCTGTTTTTCGATCAAAAAAACAAAAAAACAAAAGATAAATATATCTTTCATGCGACCACTGATGATAAATATTTCATGACATAGTAATACATTTTAAACTATTTGACATAAAACACTCTTATTCGAAACATATGTGAAAATTAGAATGATGAAACTTATTTCCAAAGATTATTTTTTCTCGTCAATGATGACAATCTTTTGCTTGCTCTTTGACCTTACCTTTATATCTTTTTCCGAGGAATCAAGAATAGTTTTCATGAAAGTACTAAACAAGCTGATTAGATCTGTTAAGTAAGAGATATATTTTTACTAGCAAACATAATGAGCTAGTTTGTGTGTGCAAATATTGGCCAATCGGAGGATGTGGAGAACACAACAAGTGCTGAAATCCTTGAGAAATAATCAACTGGTCTTATTAATCATCACCTTAATAAGACTATTCAACTGGTCTTGTAAATCGTCACCTTAATAAGACTATTCGAATTGCTAATTAGGGGGTGTTTGTTTCATATTTTTTTTGGGATAGATGTGAATTTCAAGTTTTGGGATGTTAAAAGAGGTTTTTTAGGTTTTTAGAATTCCATAAAACTTGTTTGTTTCAAAATAAGTTTTAGGATATTAAATCCCCAAATAATAAAAAAGTAATATATTTTAAGGATTTGTAAAATCCTCTTTTTCATGTGGGGTGTGGGGTGACTTTCAAAAGCTTTATACAAATTATGGATTTCAAATTCTAAAAAGTTTAAAACAAACAAAAATATTACAAATTATAGTATTCCAAATCCCAAAATATTGTTGAAACAAACAAAGTTTTAGGAATCCCAACCCATAACAAATTACCTATGGATTTCAAATCCTATGGTAAAATCCATATCTTAAAATTATAGGGTTTGAAACAAACACTCCATAAGTAAACTCTTGGGAAAGGTATTGACTTAATCCATAAATTGATTAAATACATGAAAAGTTTGACCAAGTAAACTCCATAAAACTAGCCATTTTGAAGCAAACCCTTTCTTTTTCGAACCCAAAGCGGCATATATTTATTCTTGCTTTTTCACAAACACGGTTAGTGCGCAAGTCGTAACTACAGACAAAATAGAGGCAAGAAAGACCTAAACATGATGTTTCGTGTTCGATTAACCACAGCAGATCCAGCGTGACCAACAAAGAAAACTTCACGACCGTTTGGTTAAAGCGTCGAAGAAAGTGCCTACTTTTAAGTAGTACCTTCGCCCCCTCCTTTTCCACGTGTTACTTCTCCCACTGTCTAATGGTCTCACGTCACCATCCGCATAAAAACCTAGACGCAAAACCATCTCAGCCGTCAATCTCCCCATTCCCAATCTCCCGCATAGAAATTGAGCACGCAAAGAAAAGGGAATATTTTCTTCCCAAAAATGGAGAAGAAACCTCCACTTTGACTCTGTACGTTTCTTGACCCGACCCGCTTCCTTATTTATTTCAGTCAGCCTCCTCCTCGTCACATCAGCGCAACCTTATCCCCCCCCCCGGGGCTCACAGACTCAACCACGGGTCGACACGTGTCCCCTACAGCTGGAGGAAAACCGCAGCGTGGCAGGAAACTTCTGGAAATTCTCGCGCCTTCTTCCCTTCCTCGGCCTTTCTTGCTTTCTCTCAACAAATTAATAAAATACTCACCGATAAAATTGCTTCTAGAAGGAATAAATACCGCCCGCAATCCCCACCGCTTTCTCCTCTCTTTCCTTGTGTTATCATCTCCTGCAGTTCTTGAATTATTACCCTGGTCTTCGAGTTTGGATAGGGATGGCCCCACCACCAACGCCATCGAAGGCGGAGGCGGCGGCGGAGGGGCAGAGGGTGACGCCGACGCCGTTCTTGACGAAGACGTACCAGCTGGTTGACGATCCGTCGGTTGATGACGTCATCTCGTGGAGCGGCGACGGGTCGGCGTTCGTCGTTTGGAGGCCGGTGGAGTTCGCGCGCGATTTGCTGCCGAAGTTCTTCAAGCACAACAACTTCTCGAGCTTCGTTCGCCAGCTGAATACTTACGTCAGTGCGATTGGTTGCTGTTTGTGCCGTAAAAATTCGATATTTAAAAAAAAATGTTTATTGATTTTTCCGTTAATTTCTAGGGATTCAAGAAGGTCATGCCGGACCGGTGGGAGTTTGCGAACGAGTTCTTTCGGAGAGGAGAAAGGCGGCTCCTTTGCGAGATCCACAGGCGCAAGATGAACCTGCCAGCGACGCCACCGCCACCTGTCACCGGGTCACCGGCGAACTCCGGCGAAGAGAAATCTCTCTCGTCCAACTCCTCTCCCGGAGCTCCGGCGGCGGTGTCAGCGTCAGGCTCCGGCGGCGGGGCGGCGCCAGATCTTGTCGTCGAGAACGAGAGGTTGCGAAAAGAGAACATGCAGCTGGCTAGCGAGCTCGCCCAGATGAAGAATCTCTGTAACAACGTGCTTCACTTGGTCTCGGAGTACGGGCCGCACGGCGGAGCGCCGCCTCGTCCGCCGCTCGATCTGTTGCCGGTCAGGGTCGGAGAAGGAAGCAGCAGCCCGAGTTCGAGCCCGAGCCCGAAACTCTTCGGTGTCCATATCGGGTCGAAGCGGGCGAGAGACGATGACGAAGACAAATACCCGAATCCGCGATCTTCGGAGGTGAAACCAGAGCCGTTGGATCGGGAACCCGACGGCCGTCCTTGTACGGGTTATCACCACTGGCTGATGCGCTACCCGCAGACTAACCAGAGGGTTTGCCATGGGTGAAGGGCTGACGTGACCCCTGCCGCTCGATCACGTAAGACGGACGAAAGCCAAGAGGAGGAGAAAGAGAGAGAGAGAGAGAGAGTGTGTGTGTGGAGAATTAGCGGGTTTTATGTGGTTATTGTATTTACATGTTAGCATTTGTACTTGTCTCGTTTATCTTGATTTAGTTGAGTAATGAGGATAGTTGAGTTGACCAAAATGGTGGAATTTAAGTATTCCGATGGTGAAGAAAGTTCTTTGTGATTGAAAATAGTGAGCCACAGTTTTAAAATTCGTTGTGTTGATTGGAATAAGAAATTGGATTTAGATCCTCTCCACTACAAAAAAAAAAGTGGAGATTACTATTTTTAATATCAATCGTTGATTATTTAGTAGGCTGTTACAGTACAATTTAAATCTAACATTTATCATACATTCATGTATTGCACTTATTCCTAATTTTCACTAAAAGAAAAAAATCAAAACCATCAACTAGATAATTAATGGCTGTAATTATGTATTGGTCCCTCCACTATATTTTTGTAGTGGAGAGGATCCGAATCCGACTATATACAAAAAAAGTATATTTTAATGTTCATAAATATTGTGATTATTTGAAACAATATTTTTATTCCCATTCGAGGAAGCTCAAAGAATGATATCCATATTTGGATTCAAAATCGAAGGCTTATGAACACATTATTATTGGCTTGCGGATTTTTCCCGCCCTAAAGAAACATAATTAGCATAGAGCTATATATATTACATTTCCCCCGATACCATTCGGGCCTATTAACCCTAGACCTTCAGATTTTGGTATTAAACATCGAAATGAGCCAAGCGTGGCTCGTCTGCTCAAAACCCATCACCTTCTCCCTATCATCGTTGATTCCCTCAAAATGTGAAGCCCGCTCCACTCTCTTCTTCACTTCTGTAATTCATCACAAAATTTTTTTCCTCCCAAATATTCGTCGACTACATTTTGTTCGTACACCTGTGCGCACGTATATATGGTTTTGGTGTCATTAATATTTTAGGTAAAATTACCACATTCAATTTATGCTTGTACGCTTGTAGATTCTCGTCCCAGAAACCAAGGTATTTTGATCCGCCCACTTGCCTATGACGATTAGATTCATTGAAACTTAGGTTGTGCTTCACTTTTTCTTGGAATCCCTCTCCTTGTATGAAGCACCTCAAAATATAGATCCTTTAGGAGAAACGATTATAGCAAAGGGCCTAGGAAGAGGCAACAAATAGGTTAATTAAAGGTCTGAAGATTTTGAGTTACGACGATAATGAACCAGGACTTGGTTAAGACAATCTTTAAAGGGTTCGTCATTGCCTCTTATATAAGGTTAAAGATGTTATAAAAAAAACTGAAAGCAGCTGGTTGATACCTACTGTAATCTTCTTTTAAACTTCACATTGTTAGAACAAAAGGGAAAATCACAAAACAAGGAATATGAACTTTTTTTAGATACTTGTTGCAGAAATGTTGTTTGAGTTGTTATGCGTCCTAATTAAAACATTGAACTAAAAGCAAGATTAGGTCACTATGAACTTTTTTTAGATACTTGTTGCAGAAATACTGTTTGAGTTGTTATGCGTCCTAATTAAAACATTGAACTTTAAGCAAGATTAGGTCACCTCCGGTGCAATGATCCCAAAGCCGAATTACTTTACAGGAATAACAACTTGAGTGTACTAGTGTTCCCTAACTAGACCCTCCACAATCACTTTGATCAATTTTAGCCACTATGTGACATCCTTGATCTGATTTAGAGTATGACCTCCTTAGTCTAGCATAAAGTTAGACTCAAATAAGGACATCGTAGAGTAAAATAAATTTTTTTTCTAGTGTTATGTAGAGGGCTTTATATAGGTCTCTAACCTAACCCAAGATTTGCTAGCTCATTAATTAGAGCAACCCAAAGATCAGATCAGTTACACCCACTCAGCCCACTAACTACATGTACTGGTACATTGAACGTGCCCATTAAATATACCCACTAAATAGATCAGATCAGAAGCCCAACAATCACCCTTTAGCTGTTTTCTAAGCTAACTCCTACAACAAGTTCAAGTCTGAGACGGTAGGCGTCTTCATGTAGGGATCCATCGGAGAAGTCCAATTCTAAGACGAAAGGCGTTTTAGGTCAGACTCCATCAGAAAATGCCCAAGTGCACCTGAAGTCACCCCTTGGAACTTGATACGAGTCTGAGTCTAATTGAGTCCAAGTTCAAGCTCGAGTCCGACCTGGTCTGAGTCCTGGTTTGACAGAGTCCGAGTCTGACTGAGTTCAAGTCCGAGTATGACCGAGTCCACTTCCGGGTCCGAGTTCAAACTTATAGGGAGTTATTAGATAAAAAGGGTTGAGGGCAAGCCTCAAATGATGACCTTTGATTTGTTTAAAAAAATTTCATCACTGTCTACATTGTATTTTTGTTATTAAAGTACATCCTATAATATATGTATACTTTGAAACTTAGCCTAGGTTAATGGAAAACTTTTACAGAAACTCTTACCCACAACCACTCCCCCCCCCCCC
>BQKN01065401.1:784046-808809 GCA_022839385.1 Asparagus kiusianus
GTATTTATAGAATTTTTGGCAAATTCTCAGCCATCAACGGGTTTGATGTGCCTTTACCGACTACCGTTTGAGTCGGGCTAGCATGCGGATTGTTTAAATCCGTTCCGCATGTGACGTTGTGCTAAAAGAGTTAACCCTTTTAGTGCTACGATATTGAATACGTAGACTTCGTCTTTCTCCTGTGAAAAGACTAAACAGCAACGTGTATGAGACGTTGACTTAGGATTTTTGGCAAATCTTAGCCTTCAACGGATTTGATTAGCCTTTACCGACTACCGTTTGAGTCGGGCTAGCATGCGGATTGTTTTAGTCCGTTCCGCATGTGACGTTGTGCTAAAGAAATGAACTCCCTTAGACTTTGTACTACAACTTCGAATATGTAGACTTCGCCATTGTTATGGGAATAGGCTACCCAGCAACGTGTATTAGACGTTGACTTATCCCTACTTAGGCTTCGGGATAAAATACCCCAGAATCGAACTCTGGTGTCTTTTTCAATCGGAAAAAGACTAAACCGGCGACGCGTGTTAGGCGTCGACTTATCCTTGCTTAGGATTCAGGATGAAATTCCCCATGCGTGTAAGGCATGGATTTCGGTGTTATTAATAACAACCTGCCACAATGTTGAATATGTGGACGGGTGTTCTTTTTAACGGTTAAGAATTAACCGGCCGCGCGTGTTAAGCGCAGACTTATCCTTACTTAGGTTTCAGGATAAAATACCCCAGAATCAAACTCTGGTGTCTTTTTCAATCGGAAAAAGACTAAACCGACAGCGCGTGTTAGGCGTTGACTTATCCCTTCTTAGGATTCGGGATAAAATTCCCCGTACCGGTGAGGCACGGATTTTGAGGATTGAAAAGGTGGTGTCTTTTCTTAGGGCAAAGACGAACCCGATGCGGGAGAGGAAGAATTTTATATTCTATCTCCCAAAGCTGAAGAGGAAGAATTTTATATTCTATCTTCAGATGCGAAGGAGACTCGGGATGGGATCTCCACCCCCAGAATCCAGAAAGGTGAAACTAGAAGTGGGATCTCCACTCCGAGAATCGAAAAGATTCAAGCAACCCTAACTTTTATAGGTTTGATTGCTCAAATTGAAAGTGGACCTCTCGTTCATTGGAAGGAATCGAGAGGGGAATTTGGCTTTGGTCCTAACTTTTATAGATTTGACCAAGGGAGATTTGAGACGATCCTAACCGTAGGAAGGTTTGATCGTTCGATTTGAAAGTGGACCTCTCGTTCATTGGAAGGAATCGAGAGGGGAATTTGGCTTTGGTCCTAACTTTTATAGATTTGACCAAGTGGGAATTGTGTGGTGGAGACTATGAGTCATCAAACACCACTGAAAGTTTTGTGAGGGAAAAGCGATCCAACGAAGTGATCGGCTTTCATCTCAGCAAAAGAGTGTTCAGAAATTAAGAGTTTAGTGTTTATCACTTTATTCATCATGACCGGGTTATCCCTAAGAATATTACATTTAACATTCTTTCGGGAACTTCCCGTTACATGAATTATCCACCCCCAGCTTCCTTTGCAAAACTGGGTTTATTGTTGCATTAACCGCATGATCGGGTTATCCTTAAGAATACCACGCATGGCACTCTCCAGGAACTTCCCGTGGAAGAAAGGAAGCAGTTTATACTCATGTACCGGTCGGAGTTTTGGGATACAGTTTATACTCGTGCACCCACTGGAGTTTCGCCATTCTTGACTGGCTTACTCCAGCGTTATGACGCCGGCTTCAACCAAGGTCTGGATACTGTTCTTTAGAGTAAAGCAGGCCTTGGTGGGATGAAGGATCCTCCTGTGGTATGCGCAGTACTTCGGATCCGCAGTGTTGTCAGCTTCCTCCTGATTCGTGATCGGTGGGAGCTTGATCTTGTTATTGTCAAGGAGGGATTTGAAGATGGCTGGAACATCTTCGTCTTTGAAGGAGTACTCTTTTTGAGGCCTCTGATCCGAAGTCTTCTGCTATCTCCGGGACTACTGTTGTGACGTTTGATTGGCATCAACAGCTGCTGCAGGTGTTTTACCCTTACCACGGGAGGCGAAGTTTGAGTTTGGAGGATTGGTCGTCGATCGACTCCTCTCGGCCTTCTTTCTTCGGAGGAAGCGTTCGGCTTGTTCCCCTCGGACCTTCAGGTCTTTCCAAGTGTTGGAGGGTGCTGTTCCTATTGCTTCCAGCACGTCCAAGGAAAGATTGTTGTGGCAGGTCTGGAGAATGAACTCCTCCGTGATCGGGTCCCGGCAATTTAACGCTTTGTTCCGGAACCTTTTGACGAAGGTTTCGACTAACTCCCCGTCCTTTTGTTTCTCGTCGAGCAACGTTCCGATGGATATCTCGGTGTCGTCGTCGAAGAAGTTGGTGAGGAACATGGTCTCCATATCGTCCCAGCTGCTCACGCTACCTGGCTTGAGGCGGCGGTACCAATCGAAGGCGGCTCCGCGAAGGGTGCCAACGAATGACCGCACCATCAGAGGCTCATTGCCGGAGATAACACCCAGGTGCGATTTGAAATAAATCAAATGCTGAGTGGGGGAACCTTTCCCATCGAACGGCGTGAAGTTGATTAGACTAAACTTCGCCGGATAGGGGATTGAATCCCACTCCCTTGGGTATGGACAAGGAATGCCCGTTTTCTTCACCTCTTGAGCGGACATCAAGGTATTGATTTTGCTCTCGAGGCTTTTGATCTTCAAGTTTTCACTTGTATCTTCGTTGGCATCCTCATTACCACCCCCTGCGTTGATGGGATGGTCATCGGCATTGCGAGTTTCATCTGTATCCGTATGTTCAACTTCTTGGACAACCTGATTACGGTGGCTTGGTTCGCCTTGCTGGTTCCTCAGTGCCTGGATTTGCTGCTCATGCATATCCCTCATGGTCTGCATGGCCATCTGCATCTCGAGCCTGAAGGTCTCCTGTTGTTTGGCCATGGCTTCTTCAAGCATCTTGGCCACTTGTTCCGCGCTTATCATGAATGACTCGCGGGGTTCTCCTTCGCTGGATACGGTGTTGTCAGACGCAACCGCAGAGCATGCATCTGATTCCTCATCCTCTGAAGGTGGACTTATCCGAACCCTACCATATGTTCCTCGTGCGATGGCTCCGGACTGTAGATGGGTTAGACACCGCGACGCTTTCAAAATTGACTCGAAATCATCCCGTGTCGATGTCCTTTTGCTGGTCACGTTAGCGGTGACCCTTGGAAATTCTCCATCTTCAACCACCGCTCTCCTTCGTCGGGAACGCGTAGGCCTTGGCTTTGGCGTCTCAGTGCTGAGCCTTTTGAACATTAAAACCCTCTCGGGGACTGCCTCGACACAGTTGCATCCCGACAGTACCGCCCGAATGAGCTTGGCACAGGGGCTTTGAGTCTCTATCCTCTGGGGATTCCTTTTTCTGGATTTGTTCGTACCCCCAGCACGATAGTACAGCTTGTCATTTTGGAATTCGGAGCAACTTATCGTGTGTTGGAACGACTTCCCAGGTATAACGTCATCGTCATCGGACGACAACGTTTCCTTCTGGGAGTAAATTGCCTTCTTTGGGCTATCGAGAGTTACGCGCCTCGAAACGCGCCTTTGTGGGCGTGAATCTTCGACGGGTTCCCGAACCTCAATGTGCAAGTTAGTGCGCTCGGGCGCCGTGAACTCCTTGTCATGTTGAGGATCATGGCGACCCCCAGCATGTTGATTCGTTTGGGACTTCTTCATAGGGCCCAAGCGTTCATGAACTTTGCTGCGCTCGTCGGGAATTGGACCAAGGCGCTCCAAGATTGACCTCCTTCCTCGGGATGGTTCGGGAGGTTGAACTCGTTTTGAAGGCTGTAAAGGTCGCTCCTCGGCCTGAATCACCACTTCGGATTTTGGCCTCCATATTTTGCGAGTTGGTGGCGATTTCTTGGCCACTCCATTCTGCAACCTTCTACGGTCTTCTTGAACTTGAGCCCGTGCTTGTGCTGAGAGTGCGCGGCGCTTCTGAATGTGATCCTCCAGCGTTGAACGGTTCCGTTTGACGCAAACCCATTGCATTGTTGGCGGCTTGGAAGAGGCGCCATTCATCTGCTGTTGAGGCTGTTTGCCTCTTTTGCTCTTCAGATCCGTGTTGTAACGGATCCCGTCTACAGATTCCATTGCCTTTGCGATTTGTTTCGCGAGGCGCTGACGTTGCCTTTGGCGGGCTCTCTTTGAGAGAGTCACTACGCCTTCGGCAACGGAGGATTTGGCCAGAGCGGATCTGACCTGGTTGGAGGTTGGGGAGATCTCACCCAATGCAGCTTCAGCATCAAACGGGGCGAGATCTTCATTGGTAGCTTCAACATCTTCGTACCAACGAAGTTTCCTCTTGGAGGAGAACTTTGGAGACTTGGACTTGCGGGAGGAGGTAGATCCGGACGAGGACGACAGGTACGCCTCGAACTTCTGTTGGTCGAACTCGTATTCGACCTCCTCCACGACCGGGATCGAGATCCGCGGCTGCGACACTCTGATCTCGGCAGCGAGATCGGTGGCTCCCACTGTGGTCGCCAGATTGTTCACGGGAAAAATCGTGTCTTTCTTCATTGATATCATTGCCATCTCAATAACTGTTTATCGGTTACAAAGATCCGGTCTTTTTATAAGAGCCGGTTACAATGAAAATCAAAATACGAAAAAGAAAGATTACAATTTGTTTCCTTGTTTGTCGAACGAATCGCGAGCTCCTGTTTTGTGGTCACTCGCTTTGTGTGGGTTCTTTGCCTGCACCGGGGTTATTTGCCGTGGACCATCGTGTGATCTCGATCCGGGCAGATCTACGCAGTATAACGGGTATTATTCCACCAAGGGAGATAATAGCCGGAGGGATTGTTTCACCAAGGAAACAACCGCTCAATCTCGGGATCTAAGAACCAAGCTTAGATCCGGAGTATAGCAACGTAGATCTCCCGATCCGATCCTCTCAAACTCCTGCCTTATTTGGCGTTGTCGATCGCTGAGCACCAGATCCGGATGAACAAGTCTTGAAGCCTCCAAAGATTGAATCTTTTCTAAGTTTTGAATCTCCAATCCAGCAGGGCTTCGCCTCCTCCAAAATCCAACCTTTTAAAATGAAGAACCAAGTCCCCTATTTATAACTTCTCCTCACTATGCCCATGCACGTGTACACAAGAGAGAGGGGGGGGGAACATGGCCGGCCACCTTGGGGTGGCTCGGCTCATGCCAAGCCACCCTGGGGTGGCTCGGCCACCGAGTTACCCCTCCGGGGGTGTTTTCTGGTTTCCGTCGTTCGGTTTTCATTCGTGTCCGTGATTTGATTCGCTGTTTGATTTAGACTCTGATTCGGTTGTGTGGTTGACTTGTTCGGATTCGATTCGTTTTGATCCGATTCTTGATTTGGCAGTAAACCCACTTCTGAGTTCGAGTCCGAAACCGATCTTGATTCGATCGTGGTTCATCCGAGTTCGCTCTTGTTTAGATGACTCGTTGATTCCCCGAAACGTTGGTTTGATTCCGCGTGCGAGTGGATGCGTTCCAATGCTTGGGTGCGATTTGTTGGCTTCGTCGCCTCGTTAACCTGCTCCGTTGCGTATGGCTTGGCTTCGGCGTTAGCGGGATAACGGTCGTGCTTGGCTACGTCGCTCGATGGTCCGTTTGTTGAATTGGCGTCGTCGAGCTGTGATAAGGGACCTATAGGCAATTTTATACGCCTACAGCCTTGTATTAGAGAACAAACTAATTTGTTGTTATATTGTGAGATTGTAAAGTTTTCGGTTAGCTAGAAAACCGAGTGTATAGTGAAGATATCCTCGAGGTGAGGAGCGGAGACATAGGTTGTGGGGACCGAACTCCGTGAATAAAATTGTGAGGTGTAAACGTAATTCGGGTGAGCGTAAAAAACCCGGTTGTGATAGTGGATTTCTCCCCAGGAGTGGGGAGCGGAGACGTAGGACGGAAGGTCCGAACTCCGTGATCATATTGTGTGTTTACATTATTTATTTACACTATCACACTTATCTTGTTTATGTTTATTTCACCATTGTGTTAGTTTATATATCCTTGCATATATTACATCTTTGCTAGGATATATCTCTTTATTCATATTGCTTATTCTTGCTTATAACTCTTGTATATCTATCTTACAAGAATATATTTGTATTAGTTTTAATTGGTATAAAATCGGATTAGATTAGCTTAAGACCCTAATCACCCTCCTCTAGGGTCTAACAACTATCTCGTGTGTGAGACAATCAATACTGTCTCGCGTGCAACACTATCTCACGTGCGAGACAGTCCACACTTTCTCGATTTTTTCGAGACAGCTTAAGGTTGTTTCTTGTGTTTTTTGATCTTTGGATGATCTCCTCTTTGTCTTGAGTTGTATTTGGATATCTTTTAATTATATTTTTAGACACCTATAGATACCCCCTCCAAAGTATCTCAGACTCATTCTTTTATAGAGGAGTCTGGGACACTTTGTATAAGACATGTTTTACTTACAATCCCTTTAATACTTAGTTGAGAAGATCGTGTAGAAGGACCCGTAAACGACTTTAACCCTTAACTTCTTCATCTTTTAGTCTACTCAGTACTTTGTAGAATAGCTAAAATTCTTTCGGTACTATATTTATTGCTTGACCGTTGTCGAGATCTTGAACTAAAGCTGGTATTTTGATTTATGAATTTAGCTCTTGTTGCTGAACCGATATTGAATTAATTATCAATGCATCGGCCTTCATAAGAACATAGTTTATACTCGTATGTTGACTGGAGTCTACACAGTTTAAACTCTTAAGGTGTTGGAGCGTGGAGAATCAGTTTATACTCATATACTCTTCGGAGTTTTTGGAAAATAGTTTAACATCGTATACCCATTGGGAGGTTCAAGGAGATGCAGTTTATACTCATATACTCATCGGAGTGTTCATAAGTGTTGTACATGGATCAAGGTTGATTCACCAAACACCACAAAATTGCACATTTTGCCCGAGACAGTCATAATTGTCTTAGAAATTTCCAAGACAGTTATGACTATCTCGCGCAACAGGATAGTCATCACCGTCTCCTACAGCGAGACAGTGTCGACGGTCTCGCACGGTGAGATAATGTTGTCTGTCTCGTTGCCCAAGACAGTCAAGACTGTCTCGGACAGTTGAGTCGGGGGTATAAAACCCCGACTTAGGGTTTTCCCGAGGGTTTTCACGTTGATTTTTTTAGCCATTTTTGGGTGATTTTTTGCAAGTTTTTGGCCTTTTCTTCCTCTCTTTGTCCTTGATTTGGGTAAGGCTCTTGTTTTAGGGAGATCTCACTCAAAGTTTGAAGATTTCTTCAGGTTTGTTCTCCTTCTAATTTTGTTCTAAAATTTCAACTTTCTTTACTTTTTCTCCATGCATATAGTCCTTTAGGCGTATTTGGTGATCTCTTTGTCGATTCTAACCCCAAAACCCTAACTTTCTTGTAGGATTTCGACGGAGATTATATTTTCGTTATGTTGTCGAGTTGATCCTAAGTTTCCCGAGGTCGCTCGGCTTCCCTGACTGCTGAGAGGGTTGATCCCGCTACCACTTCTTACGGGGGTATATTCCCTTCACTCTTATACTAATTTAAATATCGCATTTTGTCGACTTTATATGTATTTTATCCATTTTGCATATAAACCCTCGTTTGTCATCCTTGGAGATGCATTCGGGAAGAGCTGGTATCCTCCTTTGAGGGGATCGATTCTGGAAAGTGTTTGTTTTGCTTGGACAAGACACACTTCAGAGTATACAGGGGTGATTTTATATTATCTCACGTCTTTTGAAAGGCTCCGATATGCCGTTATAATGCTCGCGCATAGTAACATATATCCCCTTTTATACGTGTGTTAAATAAAAATCATCACACCTGTTACGAGATGATGATTCTATCTTATGGAATAAGATATACCGCCTTCTCTAAAATTTTAGGACCATCCTTACACCATTTATGTGTATTTCTTCCTTTTCAGTCCATTTTCCTTCTGTAATCTTCCCTGCTAGTGAGGTCACGGGTCAAAGTAGTGCCACCCATTCTTATTATGAGGGAATCCCATTAGTCGAGTTAGCTCCTTAGTTCAACTCGAATTCTAATGAGGAAACAATGGAGATTCTGCGACGAGGTGATTGTTGTGTCCTGTGATGGTTGATCACTGACGCTGCTTTAATTTCAGAGCAAGACTCAAATCTATGTGTGAGGAAGCCAGATTTCTTGTTTGGTGATTTTGTAAAGGATCCATAAGTTATTTCCTGCAGATTTGCATAGTTGTTGCATGGGAGAGGGTCAACATTCTTGTATCTACCCTGGATTCCTCGGGATCATTCCCTTTTGAAGTTCAGAAAACTGGCCGTCGGTCAGGAAATGTTTTGGTGACTGACGAAAAACCACAAACGTGTCCACTGTGGTTTTATCGGTAGAGTCGCCTTCACTCTGGGTTCTAGTGACAGAGCTTCTGTGCAAGGACTTCATCTTGGTATTTTAGGTCAGGATAACTTATCCCAGAATGAGAGGGCAGCGAAGGCAAGCATTGTAAAGAATTGGTTGGCTGTGTTGGGAAGAGAACTCCTCATTAAGAACTTCAGATGCTATGAGTGGGTCCACTATTTTGGAGACAAATAGTGGACGAGAATGACTCGATATGTATTGAATCGTTGGGGGCAAGAATTAGCGGAGCTAGGGTTGTCAGTTCCTATTCGCGCCAGCATATATGGTCTACAGATCAGCGTCGACCATTTCTTTGCTTTGTTCGAGATTTATAATCTTAACATCAACACTTTCTTCACAAAGAATGGGGAGCTCGGACTACCATTACATGAGATAATGAAGGTATCGAGATTGCCCATGGGTGATGTTTCGTACCAAAAATTCTTCCTGACGGTCAGTCAGTTGAACAGGATGAAGGATCGGTCGGCTGTGACCTATGATACCTTATGGGAGCTGACATGCCATTACCATATAGTTATGGCCGAAATGGAGACTAAAGCTAAGAAGAAATCTCCCCAGATCAGCGTGAAGCAATTCGCAAATTATATGTTTAAGAATCTTGAGAGTCATTCAGACGCCATGTGTGAACTATCTCCCTTGACTCCGGATGAGATCAACCGGTTGTTGGAGAGAACAAATACACAGTCCTACACCTCCCATTCAGAAGACGACTTTCTGTACGGCACCAAGTTTCATTCTTATTTGTGACCGGCTGGTGTTAAGATTAACCCAACCACTCTACTAGCTGGATTTTTGGCCATATGGCTGAAGAAGTGTGTCGTGCCCCATCAACCCTCTGATACAATGCTAATTGAAGTGTTATATCCGGCCACTCAATTAGCCACAGGTCATAGGTTGTCCTTGCTCCCTGCCATGGTAGCTGATATTCACAGTAGACTATGGCAATTGGCTTTTATATTTACTCAAGAGGGGAAGAAGCCCTCCGTTGAGATCCCCATACCGAAGTTGGAGTTACCGTACACTTACTTAATGACCTGGTTGGTGCTTCATCAGCCAGATTTGATGAGTGCTCCTGAGACGGTGGACGCAATCCTCCCTCTATTACAGATTCTTGAAGGTTGTAAGTGGGTCGCACGTCAGTGGCTGGATGTATCTAGGCAATTTAAAGTCCACAAATGTTAAGAGTTTTTTACTTGCTTCCCTCAATTCTCTGAGACTTATATTGCGACTCTGTTGGATGTTGAAGAACCAAGGCAGGACCGCACGGTTTTGGACGTCGGCTGCTTCAGATGGCTGATGAATATATGACCTGGTTATTTGGTATTCAGGGTGAAGGATGTCTGTCGTATTGAGCCTTATTTTCCATGCCAGTTTGCTCGTTAATTCAGCTATGATCAACTGTATATCGGCAACCTGAACCGTTAACTTAGAGTTCAAGGTGGACTTATAGATAGGGCAAGAGCCTGGTTTTGGAGCATCGTCAGTTGTATGAATGCTGATTTTGATCTCCCTTTGGAGGTTCCTCCTCTGCAGATGACCTTCTTTTACTGTAAGTGACTGATAGCTGCTAATACCGTCACTCGAAAGAGGTCGATATCTGAATTAGAGGAAGAGATAGCCTCTCGGTATGCAACAGAAGTAGTTCGCAAAACTGTGCTTTCACATAGAGGGAAAGAAGCCGCCGAGCCTTCCAGAAAGAGGAAAGAACCTGCCCGCTCGGTTGATAGTGAAGAAGAATTTGAGACTAAAACTTCCGAGGAGGAGGATGAGACTGGATCAAGTTCTGAAGAAACATAAGAAGGGGTTGGCGAGAAAGATAAAGAAGAAACGACCGGCCTCCCAGATTATTTCTTTGAAAGAGGGTATGTAAACCCTTCCATTGCTCACATGACTCATCATGCTGATCCAGCTCAACCACAAGAGGCTACAAAAAGATGGAAGGAGGGCATCGTTATGACATATCCCAATCAGATGACGGTAGAGGTCCTTAGTGGAGAGGAAGAGGAAGAGGAAGATACAATGCCTCTTGATCATAGACAAGGATCTCAGTCCTCAACTCAAGCTCAAGTTCAAATTCCTCCAAGAACTAAATTACGCACCAAGTATCGTGATGAAAAATCTAAGGTTCAAGGTGAAGCGCGTCCACTAAAAAGAAGGAAGAAGGTCGCATCTCGACCACGTATTCATCTTCCTGCTTTAGAGGAAACATCTGCCCATCGTGTTCATTCAGATGAACAAGGTAACGATTCATCCTTATTTTCATTTTAATATTCTCATATTTCTTAATACTTGAACTCATCTCGCACTCAACTTTCGTAGGGAGTTAAGAAGAAGGAGAATTTCAGGCTGACATCACTTCTCTTGGTGCCATGGAAACTGAAGAACCTAGCTTCGTTCAACAAATGCATGATGCGATGGATGACGAAACTACTGGTGTTCAAATTTCTCCTACCAACATCAATCTTTCAGCCCCAAGCGTAGGTACGAGTATTTCTTTATTCGGAGTGCAATTCTGAGAGATGAATGAGTCAGAATACTTACCTCTTCTAATGACCTGTGCACTTTATCTCCTTTTAGTTAAACTAAAAGAAGCAGGTACAAGTAGTGGAGCTATCGAATCCACCACGGTCAATGAAGGTAAAATTAATCTCCATTTTATGTAGGTTTATATAAGTATATATGTTGTTTATGATTTAGCATATCTTATAGATGTCATAATGAATGAACCAGCTGAAGGAGAAACTACTCATGCTGCTGAGGTCGAGGATCTTAACAAGCACAACCTCAATCTTGATCTTTCAAAGGATGACCATCAGTATATCTCCGATTTATTATCGGGGAAAACTCCTGGTACGGCTACAGGAGCAACCGTTGGAGTTGGTTCAACTGAAGCAGGTTCCTTTAAAGGTAAGGCTTTTACTCCATAATCCCCATTATCTCTTTGTCACTTATCTTTAGATAAGCGTATAAGTGTTTGAACTATAGGACTAATTGCTGAGACCGATGCTACTATAGTTGTTGGAACGTCTGATCAGCCTGAGGATTGTGACTTCTCGTTGTTAGCAGGAACCAAAGCCGACACTCAATCCTCAGTTATTGAGTCTCAACCTCTCACTCCTTTGGACCCAATGATGATAGAAGCTACTGCCACCTCCCAGATTAGTCCTGTCACAACAAATATAAGACCAACCGAAGAAGTTGGTACATCAATAACTGTTGCATCTAAAGTTGGTGAGTTTTATCAATTGCTTGTTTTAAACTTCTGATTAATATTCCAGCATACTTATTGTGTTTTTCTTTCTTACAAAATCTTTACTCCTTCTCTCTGAGAATTTTATAGATTCAGATCCGATACTGACGAAGGTCCCGACTGCCCCGTCAACCGATGTAGCGGGTACGTCGATGATAGTTGTTCTTGAGACAATCCCAGCTACTCGAGAAGCTGAATTGGTATCCTTGGTGTGAGAAAGCCATGTTGAAGGTTCTCTTATTAGACTTGATATGTTTTGGTCTACCATTGCTTTTGGATTCTAAGTCTCGAATATTAATTCAACTTATTGTTTCGAGTACTTACTTTCTTCTGTCTTTATTACAGCGTCTTCTTTATCATTGTCCGAGTCTATCCAGGCATCGATATTAGACGAAGACCCAAACAAGGCCGTTATCTGCTCTGATCTTTAAAGCTTCATCTCTTTTCTGAATATTATGGTCGATCGAATTATCATCAAAAGATCACCTTTCGAGAATTTTAGAAGATCTCTCGACCCTCATGTATTAGAGATTAGAGAAGAAGGATATGCTGAATTGGCCGATTCGATCGAGGCTTACTTAGTCGACCTTAAGCAACATGTCAAATATTTGAGGGATCTTCGTACCAGTGGTACACCTGCTTATATTGCTTCTCAAATGGACTCAAGGTTACAGGTGTGGTGTGATTCTCAAAAATCAGCCGAATCCGAGCTTCAAAAGTTAAGAGCTCGCATTAGTCAGATCAGTGTGAGCATTGCCAAGAAGACACAAGCCAAGATTGACCTGCATTGGGATTTAGAGCCAGGTCGAGCTGAGATAGCCCGCTTGAAGGAGCAACTTGTGAAGGCTGAGGATGCTCAGGAGATTTTGGAATCCGATCTGGCAGAAGTAACTCAAGTCGAGGCGAACATGTTTCAACAACTAGATCTTCAAGACAAGATACTCGCTGCTAAAAAAGAACAAGAGGCCGCCAAGCTTCAAAGTTCTGACGAAGAAACTTTTAAAGCTAACTTGATAGCTGAGTTTGAATAGGCTTATACGACAGAACTCTCCAAACTTGAAGATCAAATTCGTCACTATAAACTGTTGTAATCTTGAGAACATTCTTTTTTTTATATCCTCATTTTCTTCGTAGTTTTGTTTGAATGCTTTTGATGAATACAATGAACTCTTTTGCTTATTGACTATTTATCATGATTACTTCTTCTTGTTTAGAACAAATAATCATAATACTTATATGATTTTTGGTAAATCCCCAGCCATCAACGGATTTGATGTGCCTTTACCGACTACCGTTTGAGTCGGGCTAGTATGTGAATTATCTAAATCTGTTTTACATATCACGTTATGCTAAAAGAATTAAACTCTCTTAAGCTTTGAACTACAATGTTGAATATACAGGTTACATGTGTTAGATGTAGGCTTATCTCTAATAAGGGATCGAGATAAAGTCCCCCATGTGTGAACAATATGGATTTTAAAATGTAAGTAGGTTACATTTTCTTGGTAGAAAAATAAACCCAAAATCAGAGAGAGAATTTTATATTCTATCTCCTGGTCTTTTTCTTTTGTTGGTAGAGATAAACCCAAAATCGGAGAGGAAAAAATTTATATTCTATCCCCTGGTCTCTTTTTTTGTTGGTAGAGATGAACCCAAAATCGGAGAGGAAGAATTTTATATTCTATCTCTTGATTTTTTTTTGTTGGTAGAGATGAACTTAAAATCGGAGAGGAAGAATTTTATATTTTATCTCCTGGTGCAAAGAAAACTCAAAGTGGGGTCTCCACTTAAAGGATCTGGATAGGTTTGAATAATCCTAACTGTATAAGGTTTGATTACTCGATTTAAAAGTAGACCTCTCGTTCTTGAAAAGAATCAAGATGGAATTTTAGCTGTGGCCCTAACTGTAGGAATGTTTGATCAGGTGGGAGTTGAGACAATTTTACCTTTTATAGGCTTAATTATTTAAATAGAATTGAGGCCTTTTTGTTTGTCGAAAGGGAATCTTAGTTTTGAAAATGAACCTCTCGTTCATGAAAGGAATCGAGAGGGGATTTTGGTTTTAGTCCTAACTGTAGGAAGATTTGACCAAGTAGAAGTTTAAAAGGTTTTAAACCATGAAGGATTTTAGTAGACCCACTATCAATTAACTTGATCGGTGAGGGATTTGGTGGTGCAGGGTTGTGAATCATTGAGTACTCCACAATTACACTATGGAGATCTCGTGAGGAAAGATCGACTATATGCAGTCGTTGAACCTCATTGATGCGGCATAATTATGTACCAAAATTACAAGTGCACAATTAATCAAGTTATACTATAAAAGTTATCGATCCCACAATGAATGTGATTTTAAGAGATTATTAGAATAGGTTCTTATGTTGTGTGCGTGACAAAATAGGATTAAAGAATAAGTATGATTATGATGAGTGATTGTTGTGATTATATGCAAGAGACAATAAATTGAATTTTAGAGAAAAGAAATAAAAATCAAAGAATAAATAAAATCATAAGGCAAGAAAGAAGAATGAATAAAATCAAGAAAGAAAAGAAAATTCAAGAGAGTCAAGATAGAGGATTCAAAAGAGGTAAGAAATTTAGAATATAATCCACTAGCTAATTTCAATTACAAAATACAAACTATTCTCTTTTTATCATATTTCAACTTAGATTTATTAAGCATAGATTATCAAACCATTTAAGGAAAGTGTAACCTATCAAATTATCATCTAAGTTAAAATTACTATTTATGATAAGAACAACAACAAGATAATAATCCTAGAATTCATAAGCATAACCTATCAAACCATTTAAGATAAGCATAGATTATCGAATTCTTCTTCTAACGATTAGTTCTCTAGTTGATTATCCTAAACACGAATATTTTAAGTGAAAGAGATTAATTCATACAATATAAAGGAAATTAGACTAGTTTCATACAATTCTAAGATTCCTACAATAATTAAATTCACATCTTAAGAAATAAAAGCAAGAAGAAAAAGAACTAATTACAAAAAGAAAAAGAAAATAAAAATCTAAACTATGAACAAGAAAAAATCTAACTACAAAGAATAAAAATCTAAACTAGAAAATAAATTGCAGAAATTAAATGCAAGAAAATAAATCTACTCTATAAAATAAAGTACAAAAAGAAATAAAAAGACAAGAAAATAAATCTACACTACAAGCATGAATGTAAACCTAACTAAAAAGCAATAATAAAGAAATTACTAAAAAAATAAAAGAGAAAAATAAAAGAAATGCAAACCTTCAAATTGCTCTTCATCTCCATCCTCATCATTCAACAAAGAGGAGAAAAGAAAATTTAAAGAGGAGAAAAATTATTATTATTAATTGCAACAAAAGTTATAATTTTTGGAAGGCCTTCTCAATTAAGAGTAACCCTCTTCTCCAAATAGAGTTATAAAATTTTTCACACCTCTAACCCCTCACTCTCTACCCCTATTTATAGTAAACATCAATGAATGAGAGCCATTGGATTAAAATCTTATCCAAAAATAATAAAAATCAGCCATAGATTCGTAACAAACTGCATTGGGTATCGATGCGGGCATCGATACAGGCATCGATGCGGGCATCGATGCCTGCCTCTCTCTGGTTGCTGTCCAAACTTGTTTCTTCTTGTGGGCTTTGGGCTTGGACAAATCTTTGATTTCTTCATTTATTTGATTTGGGCTTTGGCATTTCTTGGGCTTTACTTCTTCTTCTTAGCTTGAGCTTTTGGATAATTTGGAAATTGATTTTCCAATGGGCTTCTTTGCTTCATTTCTTCATTTAATCAATGGGTTTTTGTTAAGAGATTAGAGTTTGAGATTTATTCTTCATTAACCTGCAATTAAAAGATAAAAACAATTATTAGTGGTATATTTATTCATATAAAATAGATAATGAGGGTATAAAACTGTAATAAAATGTGATTATCACTAATCTCAGTGAAATAATCACAGTGGTAGATTCTTAATCATTTTGGAAATAATTAGATAACCACAGTGAAAGAGTCTTAATCATTCTCATAATAATTAAGGAGGAATTATTCAGATGACCAGTTTCTATCTAGGGCAATCAACTGATCTTGGGTTATCCTCAAAAATACACTGTACAGTATTCTCTATGAACTTCCTGTTTAAATAGGTTATCCTGAACATACTAAGGGTAGTATTTCTTCAGGAACTTTCCATTTATCGGCATCATGAGTTTGTTGCCATCCTGGGTAATCAGGCGATACGTACCATTTGAATAGACTATTTCTATTACAAACGGTCCTTCCTATTTGGGTTAAAATTTTTCTTTGTTCTTAGAATTGAGAATCATGGGTCTCCGAACGGCAAGAACCAGGTCTCCTTCCTTGAAGCTTTGTTGTCGGACTCTTTTATCAAAAGCTCGAGAAATTCTTGCATGATAAAACTCGATTTGTTGCTGAGCTTCCAAGCGCTTTTCATCTAACATCTCTAACTCTTCGAGGCGTTTTTGATGTTGTTCTTCCCTTGTCATTCCTGTTATGAGAGCGATATGGAGAGAGGGAATTTGTATTTTTAAAGGAAGGATAGCTTCGCATTCATATACTAGAGAATATGGGGTTGATCCGGTTGGCGTACGAATAGTGGTACGATAAGCCCACAGAGCTTTACCAAGTTTGTAGTCCCAGTCTCGCTTATTGACTTTTATAAGTTTTGCTAAAATCTTAATAATTATCTTATTGAAAGCTTCAGCCAATCCATTAGCTATAGG
Source organism: Asparagus kiusianus (assembly GCA_022839385.1). Lineage (NCBI taxonomy): Eukaryota > Viridiplantae > Streptophyta > Magnoliopsida > Asparagales > Asparagaceae > Asparagus > Asparagus kiusianus. Next base: position 800,491 of record BQKN01065401.1, read on the forward strand.
ATTATAAGCAGTTGACGAAACATCCTGAATTCTAAATTTACTACAGAATTTGATGAATGCGTTGCTGATGAATTAAGGACCATTTTCATGCACTATTCGTCTCGGGACACCATATCGATATATGATATGGTGTTTAATGAATTTTACAACATTGCTCCTCTTTACTTTTTTAAGTGAGACTGCTTCGGCCTATTTTGAAAAGTAAAAAATCAGTGATTACCAGAATGAAGCGGTCACTTTGACTGAAGGCGGGAAAATAGGATCTACCATGTCCATTCCCCATGTTTTGAATGGCCATAATGTCGTTGATGGGTGCAAATGCTTCGGAGGCTGATGCATATAGTTCGCATGTACTTGACATGCATGACACCATCGGGTGTAGTCCACCATGTCCTTTACCATGATTGGTCAGTAATAACCCATCCTCCTAAATCAGTCACAGAATTTAGGACCGGGTTGATGTGCATCACATGCTCCATCGTGCGCTTCTTTGAGTGTCTCTTCTGCTTCTCTACTAGATAGACAACGGAGTAATAGACCATCATAAGAGCATCGATACAACATTTGTGTCATAGCGTTGTAGTAAAATCTCGGTGCTTTTCGCCGAACTGAATCCTTTTTTTTACATCTTCAGGTAAAATACTATGTAGGACATAATCGATGATAGAGAAACGCCAATCTCGAGCTTCGGCTTCAACTCTCGTTGAGTGTGCTTATTTGACAATCGAATTGTAGATTAGCACAATAAGCTGGTGAGTTCTCACTATGATTAATTGTTCTGTCTCGGGAGGCTGTTCCAAAGATACCAACAATGCCGCCAATGCATCTGCATATGTGTTTTGGAGACGTAGAATGTACTCGATGAAAAATTCTTCAAACGAGTTTGCCATTTCAATGGCTGCCTGGTGGTATGGATTCAAATCTTGATTTCTGACCTCATACTCTCTTCGTATCTAATTAATTATCAATTGAGAATCACCAAAAGCTTCAAGGTATTCGATCCCCAGCTCTTTAGTGAAATTAAGTCCAATTATTAATGCGTTGTACTCAGCCATATTATTAGAGCATGGTTCGGTCAATGAGTACGCTTTGGGCAATATGTATTTTTCCGGGGAAACTAAAACAACCCCCACTCATGAGACAATTTTAGAATATCCGGGAGTGCTTGCTATATTACCTGCTCAGGAAGCTCCATCAAAGTACATTTGCCACACTTGCTGATGTGATGTGATGTTAACTTCATGAGTTCCATCCGGCAGATCATCATACAATTCTGTTGTATCTTTTATAGGGTTTACCGCCAAAAGATCGTAAATCGCTTGTCCTTTAACTGATTTTTACTGTTTAAAATGCAAATCATATTGGGATAAGAGTAGGGTCCACCTGGCTAAACGCCAATTCATAGAGGCTGGTTGGGTCATGAACACCTGAATTGGGTTTACGTTGGAGATGACATAAATTGTCTGTCCAACCAAATAATACCGCATTTTCTGAATTGTGAACACTAAAGCGAGGCATTCTTTCTTGATCATCGGATAGCAAGACAAAGCACCTACCAGTGTATGACTTATATAATATATCGCTTGATCATGACCGTTATCGTCGTCCTGTGCAAGCAATGCATTTAACGAATGGCTCGTCGCTTTGACATAAATCAAAAATGGTCTGCTCGACTTCGGTGCAACGAGAATGGGAGGATTCACTAGATATGTTTTGATATCCTCGAATGCTTTTTGATAGGCTTCATCCCAAATGAATGATATGTCTTTCTTTGTGAGCTTAGAGAACATTTTCCCGAAAGGTTTGATATGAACCGACGAATATAAGCCAATCATCCTTGCAATTCTCTGAGTTCTTTAAGATTTCTTAGGGCTTGCAATTCATGTATCACCTTCACCTTGTCAGGATCGATGTGGATACCTTTTGTAGTGATGACGAATCCAAGAAATTTACCGCTGGACATTCCAAAGAAAGATTTAGTGGGGGTTCATTTTCAATTGATGACTCCTCATAAGATCGAACATCGTCTTTAAGTCATTAATGTGATCGTTCTTGTTACAGCTTTTAACAACCAAATTGTTAACATAGCATTCGACGGTCTTCCAAAGGTGTTCCTGAAAGATTTTCGTCATCGCTCGTTGGTATGTAGCGCCAGCGTTCTTTAGGCCAAAAAGCATGACCGTATAACAGAAAATGCCTAGGGTTTTCTAAACACAGTATGCTTTTCATTATCCGGGTGCATCTTAATTTGGTTGTATCCTAAAAATCTATCCATAAATAATATTCTCTCGAATCCTCATGTATTGTTAATCATGACGTCTGTAATCGGTAGAGGGAAATCGTCTTTAGGACAAGCGGCATTTAGATCTCTGAAGTCAATGCAGATTCTAATTTTTTCGTTCCTTTTGAGAACCAGGACAATATTTGCCAACCAATCAGGATGTTGTTCCTCCCTGACGAAGCCTGAATCAATAAGTTTTTTGACTTTTGCTTCTATCGCTTCCATAACTTATGGACGAAATCGTCTCTGTTGTTGTTTGACAGGTTTAACCTCTGGCTTGATGTTAAGGTTGTGCATCGCCACATTTGGATCAAATCCCGGCATATCTTCATAATTCCAAGTAAAAATGTCGATATATTCTCTAATGAGGGTGATCAATTCTTCTCTTTTATCTGACGGAAGATTGCCGCTAATAAATATGGGTTTCAGATTGACTTCATCGCCCATATTGATCTGGACTACTTTATCCTTAGTAGGGGGTTCCCTTTGTTTGAATCTATAGCCACATTGAATATTCATGTAATGTATCCAGGGGTCTTCCCAAGTGGACAATTGATCATCTTCTTATGTTATAGAAGAATCGACCGTGGCCATGTTCGACATTAAGCCTTTGAACATTTCTCCAATGCTAACATCAAAATCCCAATTTGAGGAGTCGGATGAATACCCATTTTTATTTGTTAGCTGGTTGATGATTTGCCAGCAACATTCATCATTAGATGATGAAACATAGCCCAAACCCCTCATATGGCTATAGTAATTATCATGTTTTCCTTTTGGTATATAGGTGGGATGGGGTGGAACCCTGGCACCTTGACCAAAATGAAGACCTTCACTGAGTGTGAAGTCATATCCTTGTTTTTTCATGTAGTCGCTTGCTTATGAACTATATCTGGAGAAATGCCAACCGGGCCCTTCATCATCCGTATTAGTGTCCAAGAAGAGATCGGGGGGCGGGGATGACTCCCCTTCACCAAAGATTATTTCTTCTTCACCCCCTGTCTTCGTAGGTAGAATTAGAGTTGTTCCGAAGGAATCCTAGATGCATTTCTTCGTCGTACAAGAAGAACAAAGTGGCATGTGTATGTCAGGGTTATCATATAATTTTTGCATTATATTATTAAGACAACATGAGTACTCTAAATCATCATTTATTATTTCATCGGTAAATTGTCAGTTACAACTTTCATCCGACGATTCATCACCGTCAAGATTGATTACAAGGGGTTCAGTATCATTTAATACAAGACCTTCAGTATAATCGAGTCTAGCTTTGGTATCAGCTTCTTCTCCGATGTTTGTATCATGGGCCGATGGTTCAGTATCAGATTCGGCACCATAGAGAAGGGAGTCAGTAAAGTAATTTTTCTAACCCCTTAAATGGTTGCTTATCCGTGACCACCGTCTTGACATCATTGTTAGTGTCAACATATTTCAGACACTGATGGAGGGTGGAGGGAACTATAATATTAATGTGGATCCAAGGACGACCCAGCAACAAGTTATAAGAAGTCTATGCATCAATCACATAACAAGTGACTTCTGACTTTAAGTCTCCGAGTTGACACTTCACCCGGATTTTTCCCATTGGCCTAGACCCACTGGTGTTGAATCAATAGATAATGATTTTCATAGAGGCTAACTTGTTGGCGGGAATCCCAAGGTGATACATCAACCGAAGTGGCATAATACTGAAAGCGAAACCTGGGTCAACTTGGATCCGGTTGACAACGCTTGAGCCAATATATCCGGTGAAGTAAAAAGGCCTATCATGCTTCGAATTCTTCACTTGCATATCCTCTTTGATAAAAGCAATGCAAGGAAATATTGTGGTTGCCAGGTTATAGTGCTGAACGGATGATTCCAGCTCTTCAGGGGCTGGCTTAATCTGAGTGAGAAATACCTCAAAATCAGCCAAAGCTTCTTACAAAACTTCCCTGGTATCTTTTGAAAGGCACAATAATTCGTACAGCGTGATCCTTACTGGGATATTAGCTAACTCAGCCATAACATCGAAACGATATGGAGCGTTCGAACTTTCTGGTTTATCTCTTCCAATCAGTCGATTGAAACGAGACTGCTTTGAAATCTAGACTTCCTTGTGTTGGGGTTCTTTCTCCTTTTGTTTAGTAGACTATTGGGATTTTCCAACAGCCACAGGACCCCAGCTCTGCAAGGGTTTTAGAAGGTGTGGCCTTTACCACCCCCTGCTCAGCTAATTATTCGGAAGCACTTGGATAGTTAAAACAATACTCATTTCCACTTTTGGTAGCAAAAGCTTCATGCTCTTCCTTAGAAGATGGTAAAGTTAGGATTTCTTCATCATTTTCTTTGGGAATTGCTGAGGCTCCGTAACAGGACTTCTCTTTTCCCTTGCCTTTCAATCTTTTCTTGGACGCAGAGGTCGTCCACTATTCACCTTCAAGCAAAATGGGATGAACCCAGAGGATTTCGCCATTTGGAGTTGTATGTGACACAAGTCCTCTTCGGCGCTATCCATGAGGGTCATCATTGACGATTTGTATTTTAACCTTTGATACAGGTTCAGGTTGAAACCATGACAAAGGAACCGAACCGAAGCTAATAGATACTGCATTCACACCTACTTTCTTCTCTTTCGTCTTTACAGTCACAATACCGACATCGATCAAGGTTTGTATTTTGTCTTTTAAGACATAACACACCTTGGTAGGATGATGGACCCTTCTGTGATACGCATAATATTTCGGGTCATTCGTCTTCTTTGCTTCTTCCTGATTTGTGACCGGTGGAAGTTTGATCTTATTATTATCTAAAAGATACTTAAAGATAACCGGTACTTCATTGTATTTGAAAGAATATTCTTTCGAAAATCTAGTTTCTGAAGTCTTGGGCTGCCTCGGAGGCTGCTGAGTCTGATATTATGCTAGCTGGAAGAATGATTATTGCGGTTGTTATTGTTGCGGTTATTCTGACGTTTGGTGAGCATCAACAGCAGTTGCAGCTCCTTTTCCTTTACCTCTAGGATTTGAATTCTGCTTTTGAGGATTAGCTGGTGGCTAACCTCTCTCCAACTTCTTCCTCTTGAGAAAGCGTTTAGCATGTTCACATCGTACCTTCAATTCTTTCTAAATCTTGGAAGGCACAACTCCCATGACTTCTAGGACATTCAAAGAAAGATTGTTGTGGCATGTCTAAAGGATAAACTCTTCAGTGAGTGGATCTCGACAATTTACTGCTTTGTTCTGGAACCGTTTGACAAAGACATCTACGGTTTCTCCATCTTTCTGTTTCTCATCCATCTAGGTGCCAATTGAGACTTTGGTATCATCGTTGAAGAAATTGGTAAGAAACAATCCTTTCATATCATCCTAACTATTGATACTTCCCGGTTTAAGACATCGGTACCAATCGAAGGCAGGTCCACGAATGGTCCCTACGAATGACCGTACCATCAAAGCTTCATTTTCAAAAATTACACCAAGATGAGACTTGAAATAGATCAATTGTTGAGTAGGTGAACCCCTACCATCAAAAGGAGTAAAGTTAATTAAATTGAATTTTGGGGGATAAGGAATCGAATCCCACTCCCTAGGATATGGATATGCAATACCCGTTTTCTTTACTTCTTGAGCCGTCATCAAGGCGTTGACTTTGTCCTCAAGGTCTTATATTTTCTTGTCTTTATCCATATTGTAGGCTGTCTAAAAATCACAATAGATAGTTGATCCCCTATCAAACACTAATGATAGAAGTTATAATCGGACGACTTCCAGAAGGCTATAATTTGAAGACTTTCACGTAGATTAATGAAGGTTACAATCTGATGACCTTCACAACAACTGATAAAAGCTCTAATTTAACAGCCTTCACAATCAACATCGGGAGTTACAATTTACCGACTCTCACATTATCAAGGAACCAAGACGAATATTACAAGATGACGGTCTTTGCAACACTCTAGCAAAAGAGACTACAAATTGATGGTCTTTCAAACCAAAACGCAGATATCTCTCAAACCGTAAGGAATTTGGCAAAACTAACGGAGCAAACCTGGGGTAGGTTTGGTCGGCTCCGTCTCGTCGAGATAGCCGATTTTCATATATAATTCATCCAATTCTGACTTACGGTTTGAAAGTTATGACATGTTCTTCGCAACAAGTTATGTTCTGAAGTCCGTCTGCAAGACTGGACTTCGTTTGAACATTGGACTTAGCCTGAAGCTCGCCAATCCTGCCTAAGGCTCGTCTCTACATTACAGAATGAAAACGCAGAGTTCGTGGACTTAAAACGCATAGTTCAACTCTGCGTCCCTGGTACAAAAACGCATAGTTCATGCGGAGCCCAACTCTGTGTCCTAGGTTTAAAAACGCACAGTTCATGCGGAGCCCAACTTTGCGTCCCAGGTCCAAAAACGCACAGTTCATGCAGAACCCAACTCTGCGTCCCAGGTCCAAAACACAGAGTTCATTTCTGCGCAGCGCGACCTGTGCGTTTTCAGCCTAAAACAGGCCCAACTCTGAGTTTCAGGTCTAAAACGCAAAGTTCGGGCCCAGAATGCTGTTTTCAACGTTTGACTCGCTCAAGCACGATTTGAACGGTTCCAGAACCATTTTCTCCCCACGATTTAAGGGGATCACTACCCTATCATGGAGAGATTTATAAGGGACAGTTACACCTATTAAACCCTCATTAAGGAGAGATTTAAGGGGGCGGTTACATCCCTAAATCCCCTATAAATAGTGGGAAACTCAATTGAGTTGGGGCTAGATTTTTGGGCTCTAGGATTGATCCTTCTTTTTGGGCAGCGAAGAAGAGATCTTCGGCTTACTTTTTGGGGGAATTGCTGGAGCTTCCTGCAGCGACAAAGTTCCTTGGAGCCTTCAGCCTTGGCTTGTCAAACCGATTTTCGGTTAAATCAACTCTTTCATAGAGTTTCAAACTCGTTCAGCGTTATCAACTCATCCAGAGTTCTAAAACTTACCACGCAAGTTCTCCACAACGTCAAATCGTGAGGAGAAGACCACGTTCCAGTGAATCAAGACGTTCGGATCATCAACGGAGAGCAAACTCGACGCGAGCATTCGAGAGAGGCACTCCATCGCCATCGTGAAGAACCCAGAACTAAACAAAGGGGAGAATCCAGATCAATTCTCCTCTCTTTTGTAATCAGGAAATCTAATTGTAACTGAGATTAAAGGAATATAAATCAATTTTCCTTCATTTTTTTTACTACATATTTTCCACCAAACAGCGCGCAACACTCGAGATATCAGAGTTTGCAACTTGGAAGATGGGACTATGGCACTCTGTTATCTAGAAGCTTACACCCAATTTGAATTGCCCTCTGTTCCCAGTTTATGCTGAAGGTACACCCAATTTGAATTTGGCCTCCTCCAGTTTGGATTATTTTTCAGTTATGTCCAAGTTTGCAAGCTGATTTTTAGTTTTTTCTGCTCTTTAGATTTAGCTTTTTCTTTTTGTTCCTTCATCTACTCTAAATTCATGTGTATGCACAGTTTTGTGAAACTGCATTAATTTATCTTTCTAATTGAAGTTATCCCCTAGATGTTCTGAATTAGCTACCTTCTGCTTAGACTAACCTGTTCACTTTGAAATGATTGATACTTCATTGTATTAGCATGTCTATCAATTGGATGTCACTACTTCTGAAATTTCTTGTCCCTGTTTCGATAGCAGGATATAATGGGAATCAGACCGTTGTTTTCCAATTTCTCATATCATATGTAAGCATGTAAAGTTGTTAGCGTTATATTTTCTCTTCTCATTTTTCTTGGTGGCTTTTATCTTATCCAGATAATTCTCACATCTGAATAAAAATTAACTCTTAAATTTTCATCAATTTTTTGTAGTTATGTTCGTTTCACTATTGTGATATCCATTTGCGTAGTAACTTTTTTGGCGCAGGTTTGTGTTCATTTTTCAATCTTATATTTCAATAATTGTTGATAAGTTGATATTTATTGAAAGTATGTAAGGTTAACTTATATTTCACGTGCCTAATTCAAAGCATTATTGTATTTATTTTTTTGAAGCAT
>BQKN01065401.1:848809-863419 GCA_022839385.1 Asparagus kiusianus
TGTGTGTGTGTGTGTGTGTGTGTCTTGAAAATTATTTAGATCAAGACATATTGAAAAATTATTTACTACACTAAGTTAAACATGAAAAAATTTCATTCCTTTAATTAAAAGTCTAAGCCAAGACTTTAGTAAGGTATACTATTTTGAAAAATTATTTTTAAAAAAATTATTTAGAGTTATCATAAAATGTGAATTTGAGTATAAAACTAATTGAGGATTAAAAGATTTAAAATTTATCAAATAGATTAATTATTAATTAACTCTATTAAATTGGAAAGTTATAATATTTCTATTTTTTAAAGGAATAAAAAAATGACATAGCAAAAAGGAAGACAATTTTAAGATAAAGAGGGAAAAATGACTAGTGCCCCCGCCCCACCCACACACACACACACCTAAAATTGAAAAATGACTAGTCCCCACCCCCCACACCTAAAATTTGGATTGTCCTCAATGCAAATTCCATAATTCACAAAGTAAAGCAGATAAGAGACGAAATATTTACATTTGTTTGATCAATCTTAACAATGATGAAATGACAAAAATCTGCAATTACCTTTGGTATGAGGAGGATTAAGTAAAAATTCTCTTCGTTTTTGTTACATTTTTTCTTTTTTACTTCTTTTTTCTTATTTTCTTATTATTTTTTTTCAAATGAACAAGAAACTCTCAAATAAGAAGAATAAATCTTTTGATTATTTGTATTATTATGAGACAAAAAGAGAAGATGTAGAATAACAAATTGAACATGAAAAGCTTATATTCTACATCAAATGCTACCTTATTGCTAAAAATTATTACTCAGGTTTTAAAAAAACTAGAATGATAAACTCAAAAATGTGTTTAAATTCTATATACTCCGAAGATTTCAATAATTTATGCAACAATTGAAAGTATGTATTAATAGTGTTATGCTCCGAAGTCCTGTTCAAGTTAGAACTTCAGCTGAGAAAACTCTCGAGCTTCTCTTTTTTTGAACAATATGGCCTTTCTTGGAATCTGACCTTGACGTCCAACCAGAAATGACTCTTTTGTCCCCAGTCTAGTTGTGGTTACCTTCCGCTTCAAAATGCAATCTTCTTTCAGTAGATCCTCATAAGGCCTAATGAACATCGAGATAAACTTCTTGCTTGTATTCACTAGCCGCTTCGTCCGGTTCACCATCACCAAGTTTGTCTCCTTCAGAAGAGATGTCGAACGAAATATTAACTTCACACCGTTTTTGGTGAATGTGTACTTATGAGCCCGCCTTTCGTAGATTGCGCATCTATCCCACAAATACAGATTGTCCAGTATAACCTGACAAATATCCAATGGAATTACGTCGTATGTGACCTCATCAATATACGATTCGTGGAGTGCAAATCTAAAAGTACATTATAAGGATATGGCTTTGGATGCTTGACCATCTTCAGATCTAGTTTCTGAACCAAGGCTGCGAATATTAAATTCTTATTGCTGCCTGGATCAACTATAGTATCTACCAAATTGGTCTTCACTTGCAACTTAAGAACAAAAAGGTTCTTTCTAGGGTCTTCGTCCTCCTTCACGGCCTGCTTCCCTGATATAAGGTTGAGACTACTATTGGGCTTCGTCATCCCAGGGACTTTATTCAGACCTTGTGCTATCATGTATGCATTTTTCTCCTCCTTCTTCTTCAATCCATTCGGTTTGAGATGAGAATACTTCTTCTCCCAGCACCGATCAGCTACGTATCATGTCTTCTCATAATGACTACAAATTAGTCCTGCTTTCCCTGGATCACCCTTCTTCTTCTCCTTCTTAGGTTAGGAACCACTAGACTCGCCTCCAGCTTACTTAGCATCTCCCTTCGTCTTGTTGCTTTTCTACAATTTGTCTTCAATGGCAATAGCCTTCACGCTCGCCTCTATAATTGACTCAACCGTGAACAACTTATCTCCTTCCAGATATATTTGTTTAGACCCGCCATATACTTTATAAAAATAGAGTACTCCTCTGTTGCGATGTTAAGGACCATCGCCTGCTACTAGAACTCCATGGTGTATTCTTGAATGGTCTAATTTAACCTCTGGCGTAAGCCGTACTACTTGTATCAACGCTCTTTAAGGAAACACACCAGGTAGAACTACTTCCTCAGTAGCTCCTTGAACTTGTTCCACGACACCATCTTCTTCTCCTACTTACAATAGGATTTCCACCATGTCAACACATGTCCTGAAAGCTTCAAAGTTACGAACATAATCTTCTCTTTGGACGAATAGCCATAAAGAGTAAAATACGTCTCCATCCGCTCGATCCAGTCATCAAGCCTCTCGACGTCAATACTCCCATCATAAATAAGAATCTCTATCTCGAAGTCAATCTTCAGATTCTGATAATGACCCTTACCCCCTTGGTGCAGGACAGTCTTGACGGTCTCTGTCTCCTCATCGGAATCAGAATTCACGCCCTCTCCATCGTACTCCATAAGTTTCTTCTTAAATTTTAAAGAAGATTCACCCTATCGTCTCAATCTGCTTCTCCAATGCATCAAGTCTCGATGAGTTATCACTTTCAGTCATCTTTTTCTTCCTTAAATTTTGGACCTCTTCCAAAGAATAGGATCTTGTCTAGCTTTTTGTATTATGATCGAGTAAGGAACATACACAGTATACCCCCTTCATAGGATCTGGTCGATCTGATACCAACTAGATACGAGTCATCGTGCAATCACCTTTGATCACGGAATTATCAAAGGTGGGTTGAGAAGAAGACAATAGAAAGCACAAGACAATTCAGTTTTAGCGAAGGAAAATATGTTTTTTAGATTATGAGTATCAATTGTTTTACAAATCTCTCTCACAATCTCTCTATAATAGAGAACAATCCTCTTTAATCTCTAATCTTACCAATTTCTGGTTAGAAAATCCCTAAATAATAGGGTTTTAATTTATACAAACCCTAGAAACCAAATCCCACTAGGAACCTGGAAAAACAACCCAACCCGTTATAAGATGACTTACAGGTTTCGTAAGTCGACTTATAAACAGTTGAAAACATGCACAAACATGCATGACCCCCTTAAGTCGACTTATGCTCACATAAGTCGATTCAGCAAAAACTTTTTGATATCTGGAGTGGGTTTTGTAACTCAACTCATGCAAACCTTAAGTCGACTTATAAATCGACTTATGCAAACCTTGAGTCGACTTATGAACTAAAAACTACACGCTTCGATTTCGTACTTTGCCGTTTCGCTTCACACTTTAACTGACACTTCTATTCTCAAGCTACCATGAGAATCGTATATCTTCAAGCTCCCATGAGGATCGCTAAGCTCCTAAAGCAGAGAAGAAGATACATCTGTATCATCAAGGTTCTGACCTCTCCCTCATCATTGGCATATTTCATCACTTGATAGAGGATAGATGGAACAATGTGATTTGCATGAATCCAAGATCATCCCAACACTAGATTATAGGACATATCTGCATCAATGATGTAGCAAGTCCCTTTCGACTTGAGATCTCTAATCTAGCACTTGAGTTTGATTTTGCCTATAGGTCACGTGCTATTAGCATTGAAGCTAAAGATAGTAGTTTAGGTGGAGCTCAGCCGATGCAGAGGAATCCCTAAGAATTGCATGACCCTGTACGGTATGATGGTGAGTGCGGACCCTAGGTCGACCTGGACACGGCTGATCTCAGAAGACCCGATATACCCTGTATAGTACAAAGGTCTATCATGTTTGTGCTTGATTTGCATATCTTCTTATGTGAACGATATGCAGGGTAGACTTTTTACAGCTTACAGGCACTGTGCACAAGAAGGTTCTTCTATAGCTTCTAGGACTACAGGAAATTGTGTGATAAAGCTCTTTGCATCCGGTAAAGCTTTGATCAGAGCTCTCCTTGTGGATTTGGACAATTCAGAAGATCATAAACAGTGATCCTGGTAGGAATATTGGCTAGTTGTGCTAGGACGTTGAAACGGACGGTAGTGCTTGATCCCCTAGCTTCTTGTTGGAGAAGGTTCTTATTATAGAGAACCTCCTTTTGCCTCTCTTTATCGGCATACTTCTTGGCAATGATACCCCCAGTCTCTTCAGCTTGCTTCCCTGCTTCTTGAGCAGGTTGGTCGTATCTTTTCAGGTATGTTCTTCCTGACCTGGTGCTAGATCCAGGATTTATTTCTTGCTCGGCTGCAAGAGTAGTTCTCTCCTCTTTCGAGTCGGTAAGAAGTGTAGAGTACCAGTTGTTTTCTTTTAGTTAATGAAGAGTTATTAGAGAGTGGAAATCCAAATGCCTTGAACTGAACATGTATAATTAATGCCCAAAACCAGTTATGAACTCAAAAGCCATGGATACCCTATTTCACCCAAATTATTAGTATAAAAAAATTGAAATCAAAGTGGGAGAAACGTTGGGAACAGAGAAAAGAAGAAGAGGATTAATCTTCAAAAGATTAGTGATTCAATTATATGTCTTTACTAGTTAGTTATGAAAAGTAGTAGAAAAAAATTACTAAGCTAGATCCAGGGGGTCTAGCCACCGACCGCTTCTGGTCGCCGATGATCACCATCGCCCTCCTATCGCCATGAAGAGAGAGGAAGAGGAGAGAGAGAAAAAGAGAGAGAGATCGGAGAGAGAAACAGACAGAGAGAGAGAGAGAGAGAGAGAGAGAGGAATACGAGAGAGGAAGAGGAGAGAGGAATAGAGAGAGATCGGAGAGAGAAACAGAGAGAGATCAGAAGAGAAAGAGAGAGAAAGTGAAGTGAGTGTTGATTGATGGAAAAACGCGTGAGTTGATGAGGCGTGAAGAGCTGGGAAACAGATGTGGGGGCCACAAGTGTTCCTGGGAGAATTCCATTGGGTGTGAAGTGATCTCGTGTCCAGCGGACAAAGCCCACCCGAATTCATTTTTTAGAGACCTATAAATGTGCCTAGGGTTTCGTGAAGATTTCTTTAGAGCAGGAGGCTGTGAATTCCTTTCGGCTGTGCGAAGGCAGGGGAGAAAGAAAATATGTTCTCTTTTGGCGGCTTGGTGCAGAGAAGAAAAGGCAGCGCAAGTTTTTTTTTTAGAAGAAAAATTGCAGAGGCTGTAGCAAGGGTTTGTGCATCCCCTTTGAGAGAGATTTTGTGAGAAATTAGAGAGTTAGTTTGAGGGTTTATTTTGTGAGATTGTAAACCTATTGTATTTTCTCTCTAATAGTAGATCTCCCCCTCCTTGCCCCGTGGACGTAGGCAGTTTGTCGAACCACGTAAAATTGGTTGTTTGAGTTTGTGGCCATTGTAATAGTTTTAGGATCCCTCGACGCGCAGTCCTAGAGCTGACGAGAGGAAGAGCAAATATCCCACTTTGATGAGATATTAGGCTTCAGATTCTTGTTCCCTTTGAGAAACAAGAATTCTTATTGATCTTTCTCTCTTATTATGCACCAGAAACTCTGCCGAAATTTTCGCTGCGCACAACAAGTGGTATCAGAGCTCGGGCTACGCTTGGGCTATTTGGAGGAGTAGATCAATTTGGAGGCTTTTCTAGGGCTTTGTTTGGTGATAAAGGTGGGATCTTTTGGTAAAGACTCTATCTTTTCAGTTTTGGATCTATTTTTTGTTCGTTGGTGCGTAAGATGTCGGGAAAAGAAGGTGCTTCGGGTATCGAGGGTGGTGCTTCAAGCGCGAAGACCATTCAGAGTTTGAATATCCACTCTATGAAGATAGATGTGGAAAAGTTTAATGGCACAAACAACTTTGGATTATGGAGATGCGAGGTTTTGGATGCGCTGAACGCGCAGAATTTAGAGGATACCTTGGAGTTAGATGGCAAGCCAGATGAGATTGAAGAGAAGATTTGGAAGAAGATGAATCGAACGGCGTATGGTGTGATTAGGTCTTGTTTGACTCAAGATCTAAAATATGATGTGATTAATGAGACTTCTGCGAAGAAGATTTGGGAGATTCTCGAAAGAAAGTATCTAACAAAGAGTGTTGAGAACCGCTTGTATTTGAAGAGGAGACTTTATCGTTTCCAGTTGAAGAAGGGAACCTCCATTAGAGATCACATGAACCACTACACGAAGCTTCTTGCGGATTTGGCGAATGTGGATGTCGTGATTGAAGATGAGGACAAGGCGTTGCTGTTGTTGAGTTCCTTGCCTGACAAAGAATATGAGACATTTGTTCTTACTCTGATTAATGGGAAGGCATCACTTTCGTATAGTGAGGTCACTGCTGCATTGGTGAATTATCAGCTTCGAAAGAAGGATAAGGAGGCTTCAGTTGAGCCGGTAGCAGAGGCGTTGGTCGCAAGAGGGAAGAATCCGAACTGGAAGAATTGGAAGTCACAGTCTAGAGTAGGAAAAGATCAGTGTGCTTGGTGCAAGGAGACTGTTCATTGGAAGAAAGACTGCCCAAAGCTCGACGAATGGGTGAAGAATAAGCAGAAGGGAAAAGGAAAGCAACCATCATCAGAAGCAAACATCGTATTGGATGGTAATAATTCTGACTCTTCTATTTATTCGCTTTCTATCAGTCCTACAGATAGCTATTCGGAGGAATCTGAATGGATGTTGGATAGTGGTGCGACCTATCATGTGTGCCCTAGAAGGGAATGGTTCTCCAGTTTTGAGAAGCTGGTGGATAGTGGTGTGGTGTACATGGCTGATAACCGTGCATGCCAGATCCTTGGGATAGGAAGAATTCACATCAAGATGTTTGACGGGACTGTTAGAGAGTTAAACGATGTGAGATATGTTCCTTCTTTGAGGAAGAACTTGATCTCGATTGGAGCTTTGGTTGGAGAGGGTCTGAAGGTTCATGTTGAGGATATGGTTCTCGAGATTGCGAGAGACTCTCGTATTTTGATGAAGGGCGTCAGGAGGAATAACCTGTATTACTTGACTGGAGGTATAGTGGCAGGTGGAGAGCTGACGACTTCTATTGATTCGACTAGACTGCGGCATTTGGGGCTTGGCCATTCTAGTATTGATTCCTCGCATAGATTGAAAGAGGGTGCGAAGACCTGCAATTTGAAGTCCAGTGAACATGTTGATGTGAGCAAGAAGACCGAGGTGAAGTGTGGCACCTCTATTCACCGTGCTAAGGGTCGTTCTAAAGGAGTTCACGTGGATGTTTGGGGGCCTTCCAAGGGGGCATCATTGGGAGGTAATAGGCGTTTGGTTTCCTTTGTTGGTGACTGTTCTAGGCGTGTTTGGGTTGTAACCAAATCCCCTTTGGAGAAAGTCCTAGTAGTTTCCAACAGATTGAAGAAGTGTGTAATAGACAGAAAGGTGAAGGTACTCCATTCTGGTGGGAGGTACAAGATGGACCTGTTTCTGCATTGGAGCCGAGCTCATGGCATTTCGAGATACTTAGTTGGAAAGGAAATCTTGGGGCAACTAGATGGGGTGACAAATTTGGAGAACCGTGCCTTGCTGGAGGAGGAACGGTGTTGGTGGTCGAGCAATGATTTGCAGAAGAGTTTCTGGACAGAGGCTTCGACATATTTGGGTCATCCTATTAAAGAGTTGTCAACTGCTGTGATTGGAGGTAAAACTCCATTGGAAGATAGGTCTGGTAGTGTCACTTTGGATGAGGCTTCGATGAGGAAGCCAATTGACTCTCAGCAGGTAGAGAGTTTTGGACAGACCTTAGAGGTATCGCAGCGGGTGGAGACTGATGCTACTTCACATTGGGTGGGGATTTTTCCACATACTCCAGGTCATTCTGCATTGGTTGGGATTCCAGCTGAGGTGACACAGCGTGGAAGTCATTTGGATTTGGATGCAGATGATAAGTTGTTTGATTCGAGTGCAGCTGATAGATGTAGCTTGGATATGGTCATTGGTTCACCTCAGGTGAAGGTGTTTGAGGCCATTGGAGGTGCTATCAGTCGCAGAGTTGATGATATTGGAGAAGGGTTGTGAACTCTTCTATTGGTTTGAGGCCTTTGGCGGCCATTTTGGTGAACTACGTTCGGCTTGATTCCTTAGGCAAGAGGATACGTAGGCAGTCTTTAAGATGCAGCCGGGTTTGGATTTTGATGGGGGTGAGATCGATTTGGTGAGTTGATACCGACATTTGGAGAGTGTTCGCATTCTCATTTGGGTTCTCGACTTGTTATGGATTGAGTCCGTTGTCGTGAATTGTTTCACTTCGTACTGGACACAACAAGTGAGATATTTGGTTTGGTTGGTGTCGGCTCAGTTTTGGGAAAACTTCACCGAGGTGGAGAATTTTTGATTGATGGAAAAACGCGTGAGTTGATGAGGCGTGAAGAGCAGGGAAACGGATGTGGGGGCCACAAGTGTTCCTGGGAGAATTCCATTGGGTGTGAAGTGATCTCGTGTCCAGCGGACAAAGCCCACCCGAATTTGTTTTTTAGAGACCTATAAATGTGCCTAGGGTTTCGTGAAGATTTCTTTGGAGCAGGAGGCTGTGAATTCCTTTCGGCTGTGCGAAGGCAGGGGAGAAAGAAAATCTGTTCTCTTTTGGCGGCTAGGTGCAGAGAAGAAAAGGCAGCGCAAGTTTTTTTTTTGAGAAGAAAAATTGCAGAGGCTGTAGCAAGGGTTTGTGCATCCCCTTTGAGAGAGATTTTGTGAGAAATTAGAGAGTTAGTTTGAGGTTTATTTTGTGAGATTGTAAACCTATTGTATTTTCTCTCTAATAGTAGATCTCCCCCTCCTTGCCCCGTGGACGTAGGCAGTTTGCCGAACCACGTAAAATTGGTTGTTTGAGTTTGTGGCCATTGTAATAGTTTTAGGATCCCTCGACGCGCAGTCCTAGAGCTGACGAGAGGAAGAGCAAATATCCCACTTTGATGAGATATTAGGCTTTAGATTCTTGTTCCCTTTGAGAAACAAGAATTCTTATTGATCTTTCTCTCTTATTGTGCACCAGAAACTCTGCCGAAATTTTCGCTGCGCACAACAGTGAGAGAAAGAGAGAGATCTGGAGAGAAAGAGAGAGAGAGATCTGGAGTGAAAGAAAGTGATAAAAGAGAGAGAGAAAAAGTGAAATTAATTAAATAAGCAAAATTATTTTGGGACCTCTAAAAGATTTTTTTTAGTTTGTATATAGGTCCAAATGATAAAGAGGAAAGAAAAAATTATGTTTAAATCCCTGAACCATGTAAGAATTTCGAACAGACCTAACTAAAATGATTTATGGTTGAAAAAGGACCGGAAAAAGTTACTGTTAGGCCCAAGTTCTGTTTAAAGATGGATAGAAATAAATTTTAGAAAACCCCCTAGAAACTAGAAATATTAGTTTTATATCCAAAATTGTTTGAGTATGGAATTTTTAGTTTTTATGCATATTGTATGATTATAGGTTTGATCGAGGAGTAGAATCTTGGAGTACAGTTCTCCAAATTGTTACAAGATTTTTGAAGGTGAGTAGAACTCTTCTCATTGGTTATTTTCTATTATATATTATTTAAAAGATAATTTTATTTTTGTATAGAGAAATGATGGATCAAACATGTTATTCTGTTCATTGATAGTAATTGTTAACAAATTTGAATGTGATAGCTATTTATCTTTTACAAGATAAATATTGTTTAGTATATGAGATTAATGAAAATATATCATTTCAAATTTACTATTCAAATGCATTTATTAAAGAGTTCTATTTGACAAAAACAAATTATCTATTCGTTTATATTCATGAATATTCAATTTTCATAAAATTGATATGAGAAAAGTTTGCAAATGTGTTTAAGCATTTATAATGCTTTTCGTATAAGTGAAAATTGTGAACGATACTTTGAGCAAAAAAAAGTATTTTAAATGTTAAAAATCCTCAGAAGTCCACTATGAAGTGAAGTGATTTGATTAAGCCTACTGTATGGTATTGAATATACTGACCAGTGTTAAAGTGCCCTTTTGGCAAAAGTGAAGTGGCATTTGAGCAACCTATGGTAGTGCTAGGTACATTCTGTCCCCAGATTGACTTATAGTGATTTGGTGCGCATTCCCATACTACTGGGCTATAATTTTTGTAGCCTTAGTGTGATAACTCAGAAAGTTTTACAATTGTGAATTTAGATTGATAATTACAGTTTTAAAAGTATTTAGTGTTCATTCGTATCATTTCTTAAATTTGTGAATATTCTTGTATGACAATGTTGTTAGGTCCTTTATTTTGATGATGATTTACAAACACCATTATTGGTGCTAATTGTGTATTGAGCCATATTGTAGATTCCAATTCATTAGCACCATGTTATGGAGGATTGGATGGAACATGAGCTACAACGATGATATCTAAAGGAGGTGGAGGCAAAATGATGAAGCAACGCTTATCAAGAACATCATATGCTATATAGAAGCTTCATCAACTCATAAGCAATATCAAGACTCAAGAAAGATGTTTCTATGTGAGGGATATTGCTATTTTATTTTTTTCTCTCTAGTATTTATATGTAGGCAAGTAATTGAAGATTTCTCTTGAAGCTTTATGGGATATTGCATACACACACACTTTCTCAAATTTATTTTTTTTTGTACTTGGGTCAAAAAGACATTTTCCACAAATACATGGACCCATCTACAAAATTTCTTTTCAAACAAGTATGGTAAAGTGTTTACAAACTATTTGCCAAGTTTTACATTTTTATAGATTTATTTGATATTTTTCTTCAAGGTTTTTAATCCAGTTTTCTGTGTGTATGTTTATGAGTCGACTCATGCATAACAATGAGTCAACTCACAAACTGCTACGTAGTTTCTTTTTTCTTTCTGCTGAGTCGACTCACAAGTTCATGAGTCGACCCGATAGGTTGAGTCGACTCATGTCTGTCATAAGTCGACTCAAGATCTGCGCTGGAATATACGTTTTGTTTCTGCTGAGTCGACCCATGACCTCATGAGTCGACCCATGCATTATGAGTCGACTCATGAATTTTATGAGTCGACCCATAAGCTATTTTCTTGGTTGTAACGGTAACTTATGAGTCGACTCATAAACACCGATGAGTCGACCCATAACACTGTAACGGCTATATTTGTACAGATGTTGACTCCCGATTTTCTTGGGATTTCAGCTGATCTCTTGGGGTTTTAAATGCAGTTTTCACACCTTATAAATACCCAACTACCTCAACTACTTCAGTGACCTATCTTTAATTGTAAAATTGCTTGAGCTTAAGTTAATTGTTATCAAAGAGCCCTAACTTTCATTTGCTCACACTAATCAAGAGTTCACATCCCAAGCTTCAATTGCAATCTCTCTTCTTGCCATAGGCTGATTGTAAAGAGAGATATTTTCTTCCATTTGCTGCTGTTGTGAGCTTGATCTCGTGGAGATCTTTGTGTGGTTGTAAGATCTCAAGAGGAGATCGCTGTGTAGAAGAAGTTCCGGCTTCCAAACCGGTTGTGTAGTGAATTTCTCCTGGAGAGTGGGGAGCGGGGACGTAGGTCGGAGGACCGAACCTCGTGAACACATCGCGCGTCACAATTGGCTAACTATTTTCTATCCCTACTCTCTTATTATTGTTTTCATACTTCTTCTTGTGTGTGATTTGTTGTGTCAAGTTTTTAATTGCATTTCATTAGTCCATAAACCCTATTCACCCCCCCCCCTCTAGGGCCTTTCAAATGTCACATGCTATTCTTGGAAATTCCTCTTATTCGAAATATTATTCATTTATCAATCATTCTTTTTTATGATATCTTATTTAAATTTTAGTATTGATAAGTTTTTAAATGTGACTAATCTGCTAATGATAAGTTTTCTGCTCACTGAGTGTAAACTCACCCCATTGTTTTTCAATCTTTTTCAAATAAAAATTAGATAGCTTTATCAAATCTCGGAGCTTTGGAACATGAGAAGAACCTTTTAGAGTGTTTAATGTTGAAGTTGTAGTTATTCTAGTTATGCTACTATACATATTTAATAAGAGTCTTTTGACTCATTAGAGTGAACGTGTTATAATGTAGTTTTGCTCTGAGACTTTTTTATTTGTCAATAAAGCTTTTTTTAAATATGAAGATTATTGTAATATGGAAGGCACTGCAGGCTTAGCATGTGCTTGTGCACGTGTTGCCGTTGTCATGCATCTCAAAATTAAATGCACATTTTGGGGGCATGACAAGTTGTGGTATCAGAACCTAGGTTTAGAAGTTCTAGGCTTAGAAGTCTATAGATAGTAGCGTTTAGAAATAAAATTTTAGAATTGTTTTTAGGGGTTATTAATATATTATTTGTTTGCTTTATAACTAGATGGCTAGGAACAACACGAACACTAATACAACTCAAGAAAGTGATTTGCACCAGACTTTGGGGCAAATGTTTAGTGGTAGAAATGTACGTGGATCTGGTTCTGGAGAAAATCAAATGGATGCCAATGCTATGTTGCAGATGATACAAATCTCACCTCTATGATGCAAAATCAGCACAACAACTTAACAAACAGCAAGAATCTCGAGACATTGGTCATCCTCGATTACGAAGTGGTATGGCGGAGTTTAAGAGGTTGACACCGCCTACCTTCGAAGGAAGTGTTGATCCTATGATAGCTAAAGACTAGATCATAGAAATGGAGAAAGTCTTTACTTACATGAAGTATCCTGATGGAGAAAAAGTGACTTACGTAATATATATGTTAAATGGATGTGCATATGACTGGTGGCAAACGTAGTAGAGAATTCTAGGAGATGGTGCTGACCAAATATCTTAGGAAGAATTTAAGAAAGTCTTTTATAATAAATACTTTCCAAAGACTATTCTCTAGCAGAAGGAGAAGGAATTTCATGAGCTGAAGCAAAATGATAAGATTGTGGTGGAGTATGAGGAGGAATTTACTTATCTATCTAAGTTTGTAGCCCAATTTATTGTAACTGAAGAAGAAGATAGAGCACGTCATTTTGAGGAGTGTATGCAACCCTAGATAAGATTTCAAGTGAGCTCATTTGAACTCTCCACTTATGCAACAGTATTGAAGAAAGCTTTAGTGATCGAAAAGGAATGAAAAGAAATTTTCTCGGTTGATGACCGTAAAAATGATGATATGAAGAAGAGCTTTAGATCGGACGGACGTGGAGGTCACAACAAAAACTAGCAAAACAAGAGATAAAATATGGATTCAAAATGAAAGCAGACTATGAACCAGAAGTCGATGAGATGCACTATATGTGAGAAGTCTAATCATGAAGCAAAGAATTATTGGAGAGTTACAGGTGCTTGTCTGAGGTGTGGCCAAAAGGATCACAAGATCGCAGATTGTCCTAAGTTGAATGAAACTCCAAGTCATAATACATCTCAACGTGATCAGCATCATCAAGTGAAAGCTCGAGTTTACTCTCTAACCGAGCAAGAGGCTCTGGCAAATAATAATGTGGTGTCAGGTACTATACCTATTAATTCTACTTTTGCTCAAGTTCTATTTGATTTTGGAGCTTCGTATTCTTTTATTGTTGCATAATTTGTTAGAAAGAAAGGATTGACATGTGATGCACTAGTGCATGAAATGTATGTTAGCACATCAGGAGATAACATACTATATCTAATAAGTATTGCAAATGTAAGATAAAAATAGTGGATATGGAGCTTTTAGCGGAACTGATTATCCTTAATATTCATGATTATGACATTATTATAGGAATGGATTGATTATCTAGAAATCATGCAACTATTCTATGTCGAGAGAAAAAGGTGGTGTTTAAAATTCCCGATCAATCGGAGTTTTGCTTTAAAGGTAGTAAAGTGCAAAACCTATACGCATTATTCAGTCCTTCAAGCTCATCACATGTTGAGGAGTGGGTGCACTAGTTTTCTAGCATCAGTGAAAGACTTAAGCCAGAAAGAAGTTAGTATGGATCAAATTCCTATCGTATGTGAATTTCCAGATGTCTTTCCAAAAGATCTCCCCGGAATGCCACCCGATTGGGAAATAGAATTATCTATTTAATTATGTCACGCCCCGGTTCCAAAATGCAATAATTTGGAACGTGACTCGGCCGACAATGTAACCATACGGTCACATTCACGCCTCTAGATCATCCTGCACACATATATATTACCAAAGAACTACTATATAGAGCATGCAATTAAGATAACCAGGACAATAGATAGATAAAGACATCTCTGAAAATACAAGTTCTCTTACATGTCCACAACTATTCAAAGTAGGAAAGAGGAAAATACACCTTAGTCTGGAGAACCACATGTGGCTAAGGATAAGTTTTAAACAATTTACTACCTAAATAAACTGAAGTTGAGAGGGTGATAGGACAGAAGGTGATCACTGCCGCTAGACTTGATTCTTAAAGTACTCTTGGTTCTGCGAAGAAAGAACAGTTCCCTAGTCTGGGGCATGCAAACCCCAGGGGAGTCAGAAAACTCCCAGCAAGCATGTAAAATGAGAAAATTATGCGCGTGTAAGTATAAGTGGTAGATATAAAGAAAAGATAAATTCTAAATTTTCAGTGATAAAAGAAAATGCTAATCTTATACACCAAAATAAGATGAAAACTCAATTAAAGATGACGAGAGAAATTGCTATTGTAGATATCAATCATGGTCTTTCTCAAGCACATATCTTATACCCTATACTAAAAGGAGTTAAGATTTAAAAACTCACAACACGAGATGAGTACGTCGAGGGAATAATCCAAACAAGAAAATCCTCGTATATACCATATATCTCAAA